>CM069906.1:29677465-29977565 GCA_036172215.1 Camellia granthamiana | reverse complement strand
CAATTATTTTTGTGTCCATCATTTACTTATCAAGTTTTTTATTTTTAATTTTTTTTAAGAAAAAAAAAAGGCCTTGGCTAAATGAGTCGGCCCAACCTAAATTTTGATGAAAGCCCAATTGGGCCTAGACTGAGTTGGCCCAAGCCCAAGCCAAAGCTAAACTGGGCTGAGGCGGGCCGTTGTGACAGTCCTAAAGGTGTTCCAATTGAAAGAATCTACCCTCGATCTACTAATCGAATAGACTATAGGTCAAGTTTGGGGTTGTGGACCATTTGGGTTTTTTTTTTTTTTTTTTAATCAAAATTATTTGGGTTTTGACTTAATAATCCGAATTATTTATATTTTACAAAATTAAAATATTGATTAAATGGTCCACTAAATTATTTATGTACAAAATCATATTGATTAAATGTTGATAGTCAAGAATTTATATTACATCTATTTAAAAAAAAATGGTACATTTTTAAAATTATATGTACCATCCAAAAAAAGAAGTGGAGATAGAGGATTAATAAGAAGTTGAGAATAATTAATTAATGGGTAAATTACAAGTACGCTTCTTAATATTTGCTTAAAATATTAATTGTCTCATGTAGTTTATAAAATTACAAATACACATTGTTAGAATTTTTTATTTAACATAATTAACTGAAAAAATAAAATTCCTAATTATTCTCCTCTACAATGATATAATTACCTGAATTATTAATTGAAATAAATTTATGACATCATTAAAAATTGTTAATTAATGATTTATTAATAAAAGGGGCCTTCAAGGGGCATGATGTAATTTTTAAAATCATAGGGGACAATTTATATTTTAAGAAAATCTTATAGGGTACATTTGTAATTTACCCTTAATTAAATTGTAAATTTGACAAGTTTCTTTCATTCCCTTTTCGTAATCCTAATTTAAACATAGAATAGAATACACAATTCTTTTAAACAAAATAAACTGAACCCTCTAAGACAATTAGTTGTAAAAGTATCTCTAAGGGATTTTTTAAATGAGATTTATTAGTTATTATAATTATAATTAGTATTATCATATGTTAGTCACTCTAATGGACTAGCTATTACAACGGCTATTTTACCAAAAAATTTCAAGAGTAATTATATTTGAAGAATTTTAGAAGACTCTTTAAATAATTTGTGTGTATAAACAAGTAAAATAAAGAGAGCCGTTGTAGTACATAGATAAAATATATATATATATATATGGGGCAAAATAAATAATTAGATTTTTTATATTTTAACTAATGAAACATGAAAAGTATAATTAAAATTACTCTGATAAAACTAATCCCATTTAAATTCTATATTTAACGGGAGTTGATATGCAAACTCCCTTTATCTCGAAAAAATATTAGATTAAAAGTTGACGACCCAACCCCACTCCCCCAAGTTAAAGGGGCGGTTGTGGTGGCTCCACATATATTTTTGTTTTATTTATTTTTTACAATGAAAGCGACAACCCAATCTATGTTTTTCATTTATTTTCTAATCAAATATGAATAACGCAATTATTGTTTCGTATTATTATTATTTTTTTTTATTGTTTCGTACTAATATTTTTTAAATAATTATAACTATAAAAATATTATATTACCAAATAAATTATTAGTTTATAGTAACTAGAAAGTTAACAAAACCTATTAAAGCCAAGCCCAATGATCCACTACAACCCCACGTAATGAGAAGAAATAAATATTATCAGAAAAGGTATCAAACTCATTTATACAAGAGTTGGTATAAGCAAGGATGGATCGAGAGGGGGGCTGGCAGGGGCGACCGTCACCCCAAAGTTTTGAAGAAAACCCCTAGATATAGTAATAAAATTACAAATATTTTTAAATTATATAGGTTCGCCACCTCAAAATTTTTGCAAAAAATTAAAGAACCGCCACCCCTTAAATTTTGTACTTTAAAATTTAAAAATGTATTTAATTTTTTTGATAAATAATAATAATAATAATAAATAATTTATTTTTTTAAGTAGGATTACTTTTTTATTTTAAATTTAGTAATGTTAAAATAATTAAGAATTTATTTGTTAATATGTTAAAGTCTTTTTTATCTAATTAGGGCCCAAGTTTTTTAGTTAGCCTACCTAGACTAATCATCATATATTCAAAACAAAGAAGCTTATCTTCTCTCTCTTATTTCACAACTAGTAAACCCAAATCATCAGAACCAGTGACCCAAAACACAACCTCTCTCGTGTGTCGTGAGTCTTCCGGCATTCAAGATCGTGATTCCTCTGACAATACTCCGGTACACGCACACACACACACACTCTCTCTCTCTCTCTCTCTCTCTCAGTCTCTCTCTCTCTCTCTCTCTCTCTCTCTCTCACACACACACACACACACACAAACAGTTAGCGTTTATTATTTGGGGAAAAAAGAATGGACTATGAACTTGGTAATGCTGGTAATGAAACTATTTGTGTAATTCTCAGTCAACTATTTATACTTTTGTGTTAAATTTCTATTGACTTGTTGCTTGTTATGTTAATTTTTTTACGTTTACCCATTGAAAATGACATTTCCTTTGTTAGATTAGATTATATTGTTAGTGTGCTTCTTATCTAGTGAGTAACAAAAATTGTTTAATAATTTTCAGGTTCTTAAATCAAATTGAGTTGAATGTTAGGTGAATTATGGTAAACAAAAAAATTGATTCTTTCTTTAAGAAAAAAGGCTCTCAAGATATAGAAGTTAATGCAACTACAAAACCTTCCACTGATAGATGGAAACATTTAATTATATATGATGAATGGAAACATCTAATTACATATTTTTGTGATATTTGGATAAAAATTGATATTGTATATTACATGCTCATTACAAATTTTTTGATTTCATATACACTCGCCCCCTCTAACATTATAATCCTGCATCCATCCTTGGGTGTGAGGAGAATAAATAATACCACAAAGAGTATCAAACTCCTCACTATGCGAGTTGAACATAAGATCACAACCTTACACCACGAAAATGTATTACACAATCATTGGGCCAAATGCCCTACTTCTCCCTACCATTATTTGAAAATTACGATTCACCTTGCTTGTTTTCACTTTTCAAAAAACACTTTTCAGAAAATTTTATTTTCTTATTTTCCGTGTTTTTTTGTTTTTACTGAATTTTTTTAATATTTTAAGCAATTTTTTTACTTTTTAGACACACCTAACATAAATACACCTAAAAAGTTAAAAAATTGTAAAAAAAATCTTTTAAAAATTCACTAAATACCAAAAATACAAGAATTCAGTACATTTTTTGTATTTTTATGTATTTATTAATTTTTTAAAATATTTTTTCACAAATTTTTTACTTTTTAGATACATCTAAGTAAGGTGCATCTAAAAAAGTAAAAAAAATGTTTAAAATTAAAAAAATATTCACTAAAAACAAAAACACAAACACCAAAAAAGTCAGTTTTCAAAAAACTTAATTTAGAAAACTCAAACCAAACACACTGAATATTGTCTTTTTCAATTTATTTTATTTTTGGTCAATTATTGTACCGAATAATTGTATAATAATTATATTATTTGATCATATTTTATTTATCAACTCAATTGTGAACATTACATTGGTATAATCAATTTTACTATTGCCAGTATAGTGGTGATAAAATCTAATGGTTTGTCTTGTTGGATGAGGGTTGGGATTTGAAGGCTTACTCCGTTAAAGGTCTCAACGGTCGTTTTCTCTCATCAGCATAAACTTTTGGAGATCACGAACAACAGGGTTTAAATACTTATTTTGGAAGACTTACTCAAGACGGTAAAGAGTTAGTCTATTGCATGTAAACTGGCTTAGAATACTCTATGTAACAAAAAAGAAAGAAAAAAAAAATAGCGGTGATATATATATATTTTGCTAATCGATAAAAGATTAATTACAAATATAAACTAGTGGTGATATGCATATATTTTTGCTAATCAATAAGAGATTAATTACAAATATAAAATTATATTAAGTTAGACAATTGTATATCTACAAGTTCAACAACCGACACAAAAAATTAAAAAAAAAAAAAAAATCACAATCACATAATAAGGGGAAAATAAATGTATCGAATTCCTCTCTATATAACTTGAACCCGTTATATCACACCATAAAATAGTATTACACAATCATCAGGCCATAGCCTTGGTTATAGTGGTGGTATATCATGTGATAAGAAAAATGTTTTTTTTTTTTTTTTTTTGTATAGATCTAGAAGAAAATCTTCATTATAAAATTGATAAATGATTGGATTAATCCGGTATAACGATATCACAATATCTAAAAAATCGATAAACCACCTCCATAGAATGAAGCATGAGGGGGAAAAAAACTCTCACATGGAAGGGGAACAAACTACCACAAAAAAACAGAGTTGCTACCAAACTCATTCAAAACTCTATTGCTCCTCAACCTTCAACTTTGAATCTAAAGATTTGAAATAAACGAATTATTTAGTGTCAGCCTTCGAATTGTAAGAAGATCTGAAATTAGATCTTAAATTTTTTTTTTGGACTCGTAAGTAAAGAAGATGAGGCTGAGATAGTCGAAATGGTGAGGGAAACAATAGCTTTGAGTTAAAGATCAGATCTAGAGAAAGATTGCAATGAGAAGGAAAGAGAGGAGAGGGTGATCAGAAAGGTAGAGAACCACCACGGTCTTCCTTTTCTTTGGTAGGAAATTTCAAAGAGGAGAAAAAGTAACTTTTAGAGAAAAAAAAAAAATGTGATTCTTATAATATTATTATCACAATATTTTTATGTAGCTATCAAATTTTATTTCACGTGTATCATTTGTTATTTTTCTTCTATTATTGCTGTCTACAGGTATCAACTTAATTATTTAGGAGTATTTATTCATAAATCTCTGTTTATCTACTTATATTTTACTTAATCTAAATTATTTTCTTTATTTCAAAGGTCCTATGGGTGACATAATTACTAAAATATGCATAATAATATTCACATTGATAGTATGAATGTTTCATGATGTGAACATTCACACTGTAAATATGAATGTTCATATCATCAAGTTGCTAAAGGTTCAAAAAATATTTGTAAGATAGAATTGTCTATAAAACATTTTAAATATGAGTATTAAAATTTGGTAGATTAAATATCCCAATACATTAAATCTCACAATTATTTATTATGACTACCGTTTTACCACAAATTGTAGCATATGGAAAAAATTATAGAATGTGTTTGAGATATTGTTTCTACATTAATCATCTGAAAATGATATATAAATACATTATTATTGGTACAAATTGTTTTTTCAAACTGATGTGGTGATGTGGCTTGCAGTAGTCAAACCACGATATTTGAAATGGAACCTCTCGAATTAAATGATGGAGTGAGTTGACTAAACGAAATCTTTCAAGTTGGCTAAACAATCTCAGGAAGCATTTAAGATTTTGGGAAGGGATGGGTATTGGTTCGGTAGTTCACTCAGTTCGTTTGGTTCAGTTTTATTTTTTTAAGATTTGAAAAAATTATATTAATTCATATACTTGGATTGGATCAATATGTTTAGCTTGATATATTAATGGATTAGGTTTAGAACTTATACTTTTAACCTAATCCGACCTGTTATTAAATTAATTAATTAATTAATTATAATATATTAAAATATATATTTTTGGTAAAAATCTAGAGTTTATTTGGGTTGATTTTATTGAAACTTACATTTGTGGTGATATTTGATTAAATTTATTTAAAAAGAATCCTACAATTTATACATAAATTTTTTTTTTAATTTATAATGATGTGGGTAGATTTATTTAAGAAATATAATGTATAATTGAATTTAATTATAGAATATTTTAATTTTTTTTAACATATAGCCTGATGGGTGGATTTGAGATTTATAATTATTTTTTAGACCAAGCTTGGACACAAGTAGAGGCCCGATATTAGGGCCGGGCAGAGCCGGGCTTAGATAAACACAAATCTATTATTATGCAGTGTTGGCTCGGTCCGAATCCAGCCCGGCCCGACGACTGATCACCCTTAGATTTTGGTGATTAGAACCATTTATTTTTTAAGATTTTATGAGTAGAATATTTAAGTAAAAAATTAAGATATTTGGATATCGGTAGTTATATGTTTAAATTATATTTATTTTTAAAAAATGAATGATGATTATAATTTCAAGAATAGTTATCTATTTTTTTTTCAATAAAAATGTGATTCAAACACAAAGTATCAATATTTAATCATCTTAATTTTTGCATGAATATTTTATTCAACAAGTCCTTAAAAATGACGGTTTGAATCACCATAATCAGTCCTAAAATGGATCCACCAAATCCAAACATTTTTAAGATGCCCAATTTTACTTTTATTTAATATTTGACATTCTTATATTGTCTCTCAAAAAATCAAAGTACCAAAAAAAAAAAGGTTTATTTTATAAATCAATCATAATAAAAATTTCACTTTATTTAAATTTGTTTTGGGCCGTTGATAGTCAACATGGTCGAGTTTAATTTTAAAAGTTATTAAAAAATTTCTACATGTGATATTGAAAATGACAAGTAATGATAATCTACCTACGATGATTGTCACGACCCGAACCCATCTCTAGAGGTTTAGACCTTGATCGGCTAGTTATTTTAAATTATCCGATCTTAAAGACAAAATAAATAATTAATAATAGCAAACGGGATACTGCGGAAGCAATATTAAAACATATACACATCCATCGAGCAGTGCATACATGCGAATTTCATAAGCATTTAAAACTTAAAACTTCATATATACAATGTTATACATAATATCATCCAAAATAGGTAAGTCCTCAAAGAACAAAAACAAAATAACTAGAACAACGAAGTTGACACAGCTTGACTCCATTTGAGTCCAAGTTCGCCCCATCACGGAGGCACTCCAAAGCAGCTTCACAAAAGGTGGACTCCCGTGGTTGCTCTAGACTTGATGCTTCATATACTCACCTACATATATATATATAGAGGAAGGGGGTGAGCTAAAACTCAGTGAGTACTATCGGTATAAAAAAGTTAAATGAATGATGTCTATCATAATACAAAGCATATTTCATAAGCTTAGAAACAAATCACAAATAAGTACTTAACATATAATAGTTCATAAATCATATCTCATATGTGATATATCCAATAGCGCAAAACAAAAGGCCTGAAGGCATATTAAAGGAACCACGTAGGTCTAAACAAAGAGACAATAAAGGTCAAGCAAAGGGACCACTTGAGTTAACATCAGAGATCTCTGTGCACATATAACAAAGGGCCATGGTATTGTTTACCCCGGGCAAGGGCCTTGCTAAAGGATGCCACAATTACTTTCAAAAGAGACAATCATTCATTCTTATCCAAATAGCATTTCAAAATAACATTCTTGCAGTAATTCAAAAATACATTTCAACATATCTTTACAAAGATACTACTCACAGTGGGCTGACACAGGTGTTGGACCTCAGATAACTACCTACACAAACACATAACAAAGATACACATTGAAGTGCACGTTCGAAACAAATAGCGTATCTTAATTCGATTCTCTTACGTATGTTTCTAACTTAATCCATGGCTAAGGATGTCTAAATGATGTTAAAGAATGCCTAAAAGGGCATTAGGATGAAAATATGCACTTATGAGTGTTTGTCAAAAATTGTTGAAAACAGGGTTTTCGCTTGAGCGCACCTTTGGTCGCTCAAGCGGTGTGGCCTGACTGCAAAAGCATTGGATGGTGTTAAAGTAGGTTCAATGTTAGTGCAAGCCAAGTGCAACACAAAGTTGAGTACGCTCAAGCGCATACTTGGTCGCTCAAACCAACTACAAAAGTCTGTAAAAATACTAGGAGCATGCAAAGTTTGCTCGAGCTAGTAATCCTTTGCTCGAGCACACTGGGTGAATTATGGGTTTTCCAAAATTGAATTTAAAGTTCAAAAATGCATTATTCATGTTTAAAGCTTGCATGGCTAGACCCAAAAACATAGAAACTCTTTTAAAAACTCAAAAACGCAACTCATTTGAAATCATAAGTTCAAAACCTTTGTCAATTCTCAAAATAAAACCCAAAACTCATAATTCTCACCATGCATGTGTTGAATTCAACTCTTTTCTTTTTAAAACACTAACATATGAGACAAAGAGTGTAAAAACTACAAAGAACCTTCAAAGATGGTAAATATAGCTTCATGCATGTATGAATGTTTGGAAATCAAACCCAAAATTGGTAAATTAATGCATGCATGTACACAATTAGCATTTTTTTTTACCATATTCAAGTTGTTTCTAACATTTTCTTTCCAATTACATGCAAATAATACATAAAAATAATACGTATGTTGGGGTCGTTACAATATCTCATCCTTAGAAAGTTTGGTCCTCCAAACTTGAGTTACCTCCATTCGGAAACAATTCTGGATAGCGTTGTCTCATTTCATCCTTATTTCCCATGTAACTTAATTTCTGTAGTGTTCTTTCTATTCAACTTTCACCATAGAAATCGATTTATTCCTTAACTGCTTGACTTGTCAATCAATAATCTGATTGGCTTTTCTTCATAGATCATGTCATCATCAAGCGCTATCAGGTGGTAATCTATGACATGGAATGGATCTTTAAGATAACCATAGAGCATTGATATGTGAAACACATTATGAATCTGTTCCATTCCCAGCGGTAAAGTTATTTGGTAAGCAACGGGGCCAAGCCTTTCTAGAATTTGGAACGGTCCGATGTAAGGTGGAGTCAATTTCTCTTTTCTACCAAACCTTGTTTGCCCTTTCATTGGTGTTACTCTGATGAACACATGATCTTCCACTTCGTATTCCAAATCCTTCATTTTCTGATATGCGTAGTGTTTCTATCAGCTATGAGCAGTCTTGAGCCTTTGTTGAATGATCTTTATCTTTTCAGTTGTCTCTTGCACAACTTCAGATCCATATAAAGCCCTATCACCAACCTCAGTCCAACAAACTGGACACCTACGTTTCCTTCCATATAACGCTTCATATGGTGCCATACTGATACTAGCATGGAAACTGTTATTATATGCAAACTCAACCAATGATAGGTAAGTTTTTCAACTGCCTTGAAATTCTAAGACACATACGAAGCATATCTTCCAATGTTTGAATAGTTCTCTTAGTTTACTCATCGGTTTGTGGATGAAAGGCAGTGCTGAATCTTAAATCTGTGCCAATTGCCTATTGTAGATTTTGCCAAAATCTAGAAACAAATTTAGGATTCCTATCCGATACAATAGACACTTGAACCCCATGTAAGCGGATAATCTCATCAATGTAGATAGTAGCAAGTCTATAGGCATTAAACGAAGTTTTCACAGCAAGAAAGTGAGCAGATTTTGTCAATCTATTAACAATAACCCATATAGCATTCATACTTCTAGACGTACGAGATAGACCAACAATGAAATCTATGGTTATATGTTCCCACTTCCATTCTGGAATAGGAAGAGACTGAAGTAAACTTGCTGGTTTCTGGTGTTCAGCTTTTACTTGTTGGCATTTGAGGCATTTGGAATTGTAGTCGGCAATTTCTTCCTTCATGTTTGGCCACCAGTATACTTGCTTCAAGTCTTGGTACATCTTAGTATTTCTCGGATGCATAGCTGTAGCTAGTTTTTTGTGCTCCTCGGAGGGGCTTAGTTTCCTCGAATACGATAGCCCTTCAATTCAGACTCCCGTGGTTCTAAATCTAGTTTCACAAGTGCAATGTGAAACAGAAAAACACAAATAAGAGTCCAAATTCGACAAATCTTAGAAAATCCATTTATCATCAAAGATGCCAGAAATGGACTGCATTACCAGATTTCAAAGTCGCTACCTAAATATTTTTGAAAAATTTAGGAAACCCTTGACTCGTGCAAAAGGCCATTTGTTCGTCAAAACCAAAGTGTCTTGGCTCGAGAACTTAGGTATAAGAGGGGAATGTCATGAATTGAGCACCCCACTCACCCAATCAAAGATCGGCCTCTACTAATCATAATGTGATTCTTATCAACACTATATGCTCTTGGTCTGATTATTAATGCTAACTTACTATGTGAGGCACACAAGTATAGACTATGTCACCTATTTTGGAATGCTTTGATTTTATATTTGTTTGAAAAGACTTTTGAATACGTGCTACTTAAAAAGCAAGCTTGTATATACATTTATCAAAGTCGTTCCAACTTAAGCGAAATAGCCTTCATCTACAGGCATTCAAGGAGAAATTCCCAATCTACACTTAGCCTCATGTTAATATGCTTGATATGGTAACACAAACACATATGCAATATGTTAAAGCAAAAATGCTCACCTAGTACTCAACCGAGGCAAGCCAAAGAAAAGAAAACAATTAGAAAAAAAAAAAATGAATGCTCCTATTATGCAAAGTGACTAATGTAACACATACAAAATGCAACTACTAGGTTCGACTTATTTATCATGTCATATGGATCAACTCAAAGAATGCAGTAACGCACGTATTCAAGTAAGCAGGAAATGATAATGACAATAATATTAGAATGATGAACCGAACCCAATGCATACAAAAATTGATACAACGCATGGCAATTATTTGAAACCAAAACATGATACTACCATGGTAAGCATGTAAATTAAAAGAAGAAAGAAATGGGGGTTGGAAGACAAACAAATATTACAAGTTAGCCCTCGCACAAGAGGATCCGATGAATGTCCTAATTAAACTAATTATTACAAACCCAATTGAATAAACTAAACTAATTAATTATTATAAGTTTGAATAGAAGTAAAACAATTAATTAATTACAACATACGAATATGAAAGCTATTAATCTAATGTATTCGAATGGGAAACGAGAAACTGCATGCATACGACCTAAAACATCCTCCGGAAACCTCTTTGTTTGTTGCCAGAATCTGCTCTATTTGCAGTTAGAAAATTATTCTATTTTGGCCTTAGATTCTGCTTTGTTTTGCTGCAAAAATGTCACTGCCTGTACAAATACGTGGCCGGCTGGCCTTAAGAAGTGGTCGGCCGTACAGAATGGTAGCCGGCACCACTGTTTCTGGGAAATATCCTGCTACAACAGAGCAAAAACAGAGTGTTTCTAGAAGATGTTTATCCTATCTGCCATTCCCTATCATATAGATGATCAAGTGAGGAGTAGATTCGATTCTAAAATCATCAATTATCACAAATTTTTTGTGTGATGATCTTAGAAACGATAGGATAAGAGCTCAACAAAATGGAATAAAAGACAAACAACACCTCCTCTATATCATGGAATTACCTCAAGGGAAGGGGTAGACTTGCTTCATGAATCATCAAGCATCACTTAAATAGTAAGCAATGATTCAAGACGCAATAGGTTCAGTATAACGTCCGAATGAACACAACCAAATTTTATTACCTCTTTTACTCCAATTTTATTAGCCCTTTTTTACTTTACCTTTCCATTGGTTATTTTTCTTTCTTTTTGTCCAAAGATGATGATTACGTCCACTATGTCCAAAAGCAATAAAGAGTAGCAAGCATGACTTGACCCAAGAAATGAGTTTTTCAAGCCCTTTTCTACGGGGGGAATTACAAAGGAATGATCAAACTCATTTACAATTGATAATGAATTCGGAGTCAAACCCAAAACGAGCAATAATGACTCCAAATCCAAACTTGATAATAAGCTATAATGAACATTTCCTTGGTGATTTCCAAGGGTCTAATTAGAAAATTAGTCCCTTAGAAGTAATGCACCGGTGATAAAGGGAAGTGTCAAACAAGACATTATGCTTAGCATAAGAGAGGTGTAATGCCCTGGTAATGAACCTCCAAAGAGATTAAACCATTTAGCATGAAGGGTCTCTTTCTTATGCTTTGAGCAATAATCTTTTGTTTAATACAACCCTTGACCAAAGAAACAAAGAAAAAAGGGAGATTGCAGAGTGCTAATGAAAAGTGGATGATTACAATGGTGTGAATATATGTATGAAAGCTATAAAGAGTGAAAGAAAAGACTATCAACTCAAATAGATTGGAAACTTTGGCCTATACACCAAATCCATGAGGACTTACAACAACATACTATAATATTCAAAACACAAACTAAATAAACACTTAAAACAACCCCAAAATAGCACAAAACAGTGCTAAAAATCAGTTTAAAAAAAGTAGAAGATATGAAGAAAAAAAAAGGACAAGCTTAGTACACAAGCCTAACGAAGGGTGGCTAACCCTTCCACTTTTTGCAACTTTAAATCATTTTTTTAAGCTTAAAAAATCTCTGAAATCAGTATGAAAAGATAAAGAAAATAGAGAGAAAAGATAGTAAAAGAGCTTAAGATATACCTCTTGAAAGAGAGGAAAAGCTCCTTAGTTAATAAACTACAAACCAAGCACTCTCAAGGAGCTGAAGTTAGATTCAAGAACCTCAGCAAAAGCTTTAAATTTAAGCTTAGAACGTGTATGTATAGTGTATGTATATTACAAGAGAGGAGGGTTGTGTGTTGGACAAGTTTTAGCCTTGGCCAAAATTTTCTAACCCCAAACCATAAAGAGGGGGCTTGTATTTATGGAAAAACAAGTTCTTACGTCGGAAATATTTGTAAAGAGACAAACGGTGCAAGGCATGCACATGGGGACAACTGGCTGTTGCAAAATATCTGTATGCGCTAAACATGGCCGGCCGGCCGGCCATTAAGGGGGACGGTGGGCCAATCAAAAATGGCCTGTCGGCCGATTGTTGACTAGCTCTTCTCTGAGTGGTTAGGCTAGAAACAATAAGGTTTTAGTTCAAATGGGGTATAAGGTTTAGGTTTTAAAGCTTGAAACTGAAGCCTTTTGCTAAAGAAATTGAATGATTGCACAGCATAATATTTTATCATTGAGTGTTCAGTGTGAGGCGCCCAAGTCTTAAGGGCGGTCAAAATGGGGTGTCTACAGTTGCCTCTCTTTGACAGAGCTCGAAGTCATGAAATGATGTGAGTGAATGCCAAAGTTTGAAGACGACCCTTTTGACAAGGCCGTAAGACTTGGGTAAGCAATCAAAATGCAAATGCAATTGGTTGAACTTGAAAGTTGCCTACATATCCCTTTACAAGGAATCAAACCATGCGTAGTTTAGGGAAAGATGCAAATGATATGCTCATGCACTACTTTTTGGAAACTAGACTTACACGCTTCGCGAAGCCGATGATTTTGAAAATCCATGATCATGCAAGACAATGCAATGAGCAATAAATAGATGACAACATATGAATGAAACAAACCTCAAGCTTAAATCAAAATAAATCCAACCGTGTTTCACACGAAAAAGAGTAAGCAATTCTAAACAGGTTTCATGTGAAAAGAGGAAACACGGTGTAACCAACAGGTGTATCTCATCGTACTTCATACGGAGAGAGGGAAGGTTTTAACCGGGTAAAACAATGTCCTAATGCGTTTCACGCGAAAAAACGGAAGGGTAGTGTAACCAACAGGCTTATCTCATCGTGTTTCATACAGAAAGAGGAAAGGTCTTAACCAAGCGAAACAAGGGTGGTGTAACCAACAAGCGTATCTCACAGTATTCCATATGGAGAGAGGGAAGGTTTAACAAGGCAAAACAACATCATAACACATTTCACGCGAAAGGACGGAAGCGTGGTGTAACCAACAAGCGTATTTCACTGTATTTCATACGGAAAGAGAGAAGGTTTTAACCAGGTGAAAGATGCGAGGCCAAACTACGTTTCACACAGAGAGGAGGTAAGACAAAAAGGTACAAGCCAAACTACGTTTCACGCAGAAAGTGTAAGGGGTACAAGCCAAATCACACTCGTGTGACAAGGGTAAGCACAATAAATGAAAAGCATGATGCTCATGGATATAACACAATGAAATATAATTACTATGGTTGATGAAAAAAATAATGCGGTGCATGCTCCATGCAACATAATAGACAACATAATTAAAAAGATAAATAGAAAGCGGTGTTTTGAAAACACCTCATAAAGATATCTAACTTACAATTCGGAGGTTCTCAAATGTTCAGAAAAGGATACAACTTGCTTAAACTTGAGATCGGGGCACTTTCCCACTTCGAAGAAATGACGGGACTTGAAACGGTGCACCCAGAATGATATTTCAGAATTTTCTGTAATCGAAAAAAACCCAAATTCTTCAATTTTCCACCTTATAGATGAGTACAAGACTCTCCATGCACAGAATAAGCAAGACCTCAGCAAAAATCACATCTGGACCACTTGAAGAATCGGCCAGCCGTACAATGTTTTGGCCGACTGGCCACTTGACCCGAATTCTGGGGCAGTTTTGGGTTCTTACACCCGAGACTCTTTAAAAATAAGTTTGGGCCCACTTTTTCATACACACCCAAGCTGAAATCACACACACACACACACACACACACACTCTTTCTCTCTCTCTCTCTAGATTTTCATTCTACTTGGTTTACCTAACAACCCACGCAAACTTTATTCATAAAACCCATTTGGCCCTCTACGTTTTGAACTAATTGGAATTTGATTTGGTTGAGTTTTTGGGTTTATCATTGTTTTTGGCTCATTCTCACAGGTTTTTGTTGGTATTTGTGCACTCTCTTCTGAGTTTTGACTTTTTCCTCTCTTTTTCTCTCTCTTAGGGCTTGGTTTTGGGGTTCTTGCCTATTTTTCTCATTTTTCTTGTTTTTCTCTCACCACCCACCACATTCTCCATGGCTAACGATGTTCACATGAAAATGCCCTTCCCGAGGTGTTCGTGCTTCCACCCGCTGCGGGGGTAAAGGAGCCGATGATAGACGAGGTTGGCAGAGTGGCAGAGGGCATTGTCGCCGACATTACTGCAAAAGAGATCTACCCTCCGAAGGTTCAGCCTGAGTTTCCACCATTGGCGGTGAGGCCTTTTGATCCAGCCACTTATCACCCCCGCACACATGCGATGACTCCTGGCAGCATGTTGTTGTTCGAGGACTTTCTTTGGAAGGAGTGTGCGTCACACCTCTCCCATGATGCCTCTAAGGTAAGAACCTCTATACCTTCATGTATTTTGCTTGCTTTGATATTCATTACAATTTTCATCTACTATGCATTTAACAAATTCTTTTCTTTCAACAGAGGGTGATGCTCTCGCTTGAAAAGGCTATGGGGCAGCAACGACAGGAGATTGGTACCAGGAGCTCTCCCGCTCAAGTCAAAGAGTTGGTTGATAAGGAAGGCTTCTTCCTATTCTTCTCGGGGCTTGCATGATTACAGGCTAGTCGATCCTTGCTCGACGCTTTGATGGAGAGATGGTGGGATACCACCAACTCCTTCCTCTTCTCCTCAATAGAGGAGATTACGATGATCCCATATGACTTTTCTATGATCATAGGGCTACAAGTAGGGGGTGATCCGATCCCATTTGATGTTGATATGGGCCAGTAAGTGGCTATTTGGATCTATCTTCTTGGAGTGCGCCTCCCTTGGACAGGCCAGCTATGGTCAGATATAATTGGTTCTACAACCACTTCTACAGGAGTCGGCCAGAGACTCAGGAGCAGATCGAGTAGTATGTCTGGGGCTTCCTAATCTATCTCTTCGGTACCACCTTGTTGCGAACAGGTGGAATACCATAGGCCTATATCTGTTTAGTGCTTTTCCCGAGTGCGCTTCTATGATTGGGGTGGTGCTGGCCTCACCACCCTATATGAGTATATGAGCTCCGGTTTCCACAAGAAGAGGAACAAGGTCGGAGGTTACTGGAGAGCTTGGGAGGTACATACTGCACTTTCTATTTCCATTTTTGTTCATTTATGTTTGTACATTATGTTTTTTACTTTGCACTTTTTGTCTTTATTTCTGTCTCTACCTGTTGACTCACAAACTGATCTTTTCTTGTAGCTATGGCTATATGCCTACTTCCCCACCCTTGCCCCAATTCTACGGGATGAGGTGGAGGCAACGGTCTCCTACTCCAGGTGATATAACAGCGAGTGCCATCCCCGACGCCGCGATGTCACCATCTTCGCCTACTACAGTCGCTTATTCCACATAGTGACGGCGTGCGAGGTAATTTGAAACGGATCCCCATTCCATTTCAGTTCTATTGCTTTCATTCCATGCTCTAACAACTAACAACTGTAAATTCTCTGTTTGTAGGTGACATGGCAACCATAGAAGACGATGCCGGCTGGAACGAGGAACGAGTATGTCGGGTCTTGGGATACCTCCAGGCTAACGATCTTGCTGGAGGGTCCTTTCTGTAGGACCTGGTACCTGGGGAAGAGGTTCGTGCGCCAGACCCTAGGGTCACCGGATCCCGTTGTTCCTACTCCTCCCCCTACGTCTATGAGGATTGCTGATAGCCTACTAGTCGAGGCTATTGTGCAGTATATGGCAGAGTATGACACCGATCTTGTCTGCGAGGTTTGGGACTACACCGAGTTCATCTGGACCCACCTCATGCCTCCTCTGACCAGAGCTCAAGTGGGAGGTGCTGTGGATATTCCTGTTGTCAGAGGGGCTGTTTCTGCAGTTGAGCCTCATGCTAGAGAGGTCGCCCCTACCATTCATGTTGTTGGTCTGCCTAAGATCCCAGCCACAATCACATGCTGGCGGCCGAGTGGCATGGCCCACAAGATCCCGGCTGAGTACCCAAAGTAACATGAGTACGTTAGGGACCCTGATGTGCAGCAGGTATGTACTTTGTATTACAATTTATGTTTTGCATTTCTTTTCCTCTATACTGATGTTCAAACTCACTTGTAGGTGCCGGTGGAGAACGTGGACGGCCTCCTTCAGTTTGTCGACTCCCTAGTCCAGATGGTACGAAGGAGGGAGGCCCTGCTCGCCTACCATGGTCATCAGGTACTCTACTTTTCTCATTCATCTAACTGCTCTGATTCTCTTTCTGCCATACTCAAACTGATTATGCACCAATACTGTTCTGATACTTTGTTTCTTGCTTTCAGCCTCCGTCTGCACCGGCGGCACCTTCTCCAGATGCAGAGAAGAGAGGTAGACATGCTTCTATATGTGGCGGAGGTAAGGGTAGAGGTTAGGGCAAAGGTAAAGGTGCCCGGAGTCAAAGTGGAGAGTCGCAGGCATATGAGACTTCTTTATGTTCAGAGCCGACTTTGGGTGGAGATGATGCCGAGACCAGCGACACTGAGGGGACGATGAGCGAGTGCTCCTGGTCTGAGAGCAGAGAGGATGATACCGATTCTAAGTCACACACCTCTGACGACAGCAGTGCTGATGGTGACAGTGATCCTGAGTCCCCTCATCGAAAGAGGACAAAGAGGGTCTCTCGTACACCTGATGTGACTGACACTGATTTTTGTGCTCTTTTTACTCTTTTCCTTTGTTTTGGTAGTTCAAAACTTTGTATAGCTTCAGATAGGTCTTTACTTTTCATTTTGAAAACTTATATTTTCTCTTCTGTAAAAACTATGATCGGGGTCGAACCCTACAGTTGTATAAAAGGAAAAATTCTTGTTTTGCGTAGCATCTTGAGCATGGCACAACACTTGAATAAAAATTGATTGTATTTGAATTTGAAACTGAGAATGATCACATTTGAACAAGTTCATAACCAGATATGGAGCCTACAACCGACCAAAATACAAAATACAACTCAATAAAAGAAAAACAAAGTAAAAAGAACTTAAACACAACTATTTACACTTGCTAGAAACAAAAGACTCAAAACAAGACTTCAAAGCAAAAAGGGCCAACATAACACTACTGCCCAGCTGCCTGGCTAGCATATTTGGTCGGCCGGCCAAAAGAATGGACAGCCGGCTGGTGAAGTGGCTGGTCGACCAAGACTTGTGGCTTGGCAGCTAGGAATAGCTGTTAGCCACTCACACACCCTTATCTTCTATAAAGGTCTTCTTTTGCTCTTTATTCGACAGAACCTCATCTTTTCTGTTGTTTTCTCTAAAAATGGAGATCTTTCTTGTTAAGAGGCTCAAGGATTGGATGGCCACTTTGGACGGCACGAAAAAGATAAATTTCAATGGTTTTGACATAAAAGCTCTTTTTTCGTTGAGTCACACTCTGCTTTGTTTTCTGTTCCTTCATGCTACTACCCGATGTTAGGACCCATTCACTCATGTGTTTCACTTCGGATCACAGGAGATATGTCCAACTCTCGAAGAGTTTCAAGCATGCATGGAGTCTTACCGAAATGACGAGACTATGCCTCAACCCCGTTTTGGCCATGCACGGGCTCTTGAACAAATGTGTGCGCTTACTTTATATGAGGCTCGATTCTTGGCTCATGACGAGGAGTTAGATATACCTAGCTTGATTCATCGGTTTTCCGGTATCGAAGACAAAAGTGACCTTTTCTGGCGAGGTTATCGTCAACACACCCTCTACTAATGTTTACTCACACACTTCCTACTTGCTCCTAGTTGTAGCGGAGCTAGCATTAGGTTGATCAAAGTGGCCCAACGCCTGAAGGAGGGTCAGAGTTGCATAGGTTTGGCATTAGTCAAAACTTTACTGGGTTTGGATGCCTTCCATCAACGGGAGATGTCTTCGTTTGCGGGGAGTCGACTGCTTCTCCAAGTATTATTTCCCACCCCTTTCTCATTTACGATTCTCACATCACTCTGGTACTCATTCTCTATTTTCTCTTAAAGCCCTTTTCTTACTTTTCCTCTCAACACACATCTCTCTATTCTTTAATCTCTCTTATTTTTTATCCTTTCCCAGGTGTGGTTGATGGATAAGCTGAAGGTCGTAGATCCTTGCCCCGAGTATTTGGCTAGATCCTACTTCTTTCACCTGCGGCTAGTAAACTTTCCCACAAAGGAACTGTGGTGCGACTGGATGTGCAGCAGATCTACGGCTGATATCACTTGGCATTACCCCTAGCTTAATTTGATCGAGATGAGCTATAGCATGTCTCACCAGCCAGGTATACAGTTGATTGGCCTCACACACGGTGTTTTCTACTTCCCATTCTAGTTTAGACGCCAGTTTGGACGTGATCAGACCCGTCGAAACGAAGGAGTAGAATACCCTTCTTTATTCCTAGTTCGTGCTTCGCACTTGGCTCTATATCTCGCGGCTTGGAGGATGAGAGAGCTTTGGCCCCTATTGCCAGCTTCAATTACGCCCCTTTTGGTGAGTGTTTGGCTTGGCTTGAGGATGAGACACAAGTTGGTCCATCCTTGGTAGCAGAGACTTCTGAGAGTGCAGGCAAGCGACAAAGAACTATCACTTGACTTATATGTGCCCCTAATTTATTTCTTTAACTTTTCTTTTCAAGTTTTTGATGATGTAAAAGAAAATTTGATTTAGGCTGAGAGTTGGAGGGTGTATTTGTGTTGAAATTATGTAATTAAAGTTGTGAGTACTAAAAATTTTCCTTTTTGGTCAAAATAATGGTATGTGTTGCAAAAGTTGAAATTTTGAAAAATCAGCTTCATTAAAACTTTCCAAAACAATTTTTGCAAATGGTCATTACCTAACACACACTGAATCAATCCTAAAGATGTACAACCCTGAATCAAAAAGATCATAATTGCCCACAACAACATTACCTTCGCTATTGTTCTGCCCCTTGCTTTATCTTGCAATTGGCCCCTTTTGCCAAATGGATGTAAAACAACCAAATCAACCAATGGTACGATAAGCCGAGCAATAATGGATAGAACAGTTGAGTTGAAAATGGTTATGGTCGAACTTCAGGATGAAGTTGCCTACGTATTCCAAAGATGAGAATCAGGCCTTACATAGTTCAATTAAGGTTCACTCGAGTATTAACTCTCTCCTTTTGCGCTCTAACTTTTACCAAGGCCGCCCTTTTGGGTTTTCAACCTTACGAGCTCTATTTTTCTTTATTTCCAATTTTTCATGCTCTAACTTTTGCCTAGGTCACCCTTTCGGGTTTTCGGCTTAGCAAGCCTCTCAGGGATAGTATTTCTTCAACTTGTCCACATTGATCGGTTGTGAGAACTCCAAGCCATCTAAATCCATAAGGATGATTGCTTTTCCTGACCAGATAGATTTGATGATGTAGAGACCAGTCTAATTGGGTTTGAACTTGCCCCTAGGATCATGATGGGAGCTCGGTTGTCCTTGAGCACCATATCTCCTTATTTGGGGTTTCTGGATTTGATTTTCTTGTTGAAGGTGCTAGCAATTCTGTGTTGATAAACTTGGACATGATACAACGCCTTCAACCTCCTCTTGTTAAACAACATCAACTCTTCAAATCTATTCTACTGCCAATCCGTCTCTGTTATCTAACACTCAGCCATAAATCTCAGCAAAGGAACTTCGATCTCGATCGGCAAAACGACTTCTATCCCATATACCAAAGATTAAAGGGTTGACCCTGTAGATGTTCGAATTGACATTTTATACCCCTAGAGTGCAAAAGGCAGTTTATTTAGCCAATCTTTGTAGGTTTCCACCATCTTTTGCAAGATGTTTTTGACATTGTTGTTTGTGGCTTCAACGGCTCCATTGGTCTGTGGCTTATATGTTGATGACCTAAGTTAAGCACGTTGTATTTAAGAATCCTTACTCTTGTAGATATGTACTGTTATTGAATTTCTGCAAGTTTTGTAAATGAAATGGAGTTTGTTTGTTTGCTGCAGTTAAAAAGTGGGAAACTAACGGGATCAATAAATGAAACGTCTACACACTAAATATGTCGATTGTAGGGGAGAAGAATGCTCAATCAGAAAAATTGAGCATTCTTCTCCCCTACAATCGACATATTTAGTTTGTAACGTTCCATTATTGTCCCCGATAGTTTCCCACTTTTAACCTGCCAGCAAACAAAACAAACTCCATTTCATTTACAAAAAACTTGCAGAAATTAATAACAGTACAATTACGTAACATCATACCACGATCAAACTTCGGTCTACCAAATCTAAGCCTTTCATATTTGCGATGAGTGTTGCAATATTCCACCTACAGAACCTTGGGAACACCATTCGTCGCTCCGGGTGTATGATGTTGGTGTGTCCACACACAAAAAACTGTAAAAAAAAAAAAAAAAAAAAAATTAAAAAATTAAAAAATTAAAAAACCAAACAAATATTTACAAAATCGCACAAACGCCAAAGAAAAAGCATTACGTTTGCTAACACAAATACATAACACATTACAATCTTAAACGTCTCACGAGGCGTGACAATGCAACTTACTAGTGTAGTCATTCACATTTTATTCAAACAACATCAGCACCCTCACCTAACGAGGGGGGGACCCAAATGTTCTCAAACACAATGACCATACCGACAGATTACACACTATCGACATTGTACCTCATATGTGGGTATACCAACGGCATCACACTGTATGTTACATTGATATTTTTATCACTTCACATTACACCCACGATGCAAACACATCATTTAAAAAGTAACAAAACCCAATGTGGAAGCATGTACGACATATACATTTCACGGACATAGATGAATGCAGACATTATCTACCAACGTCGTCGATAACATCTATTGTCATCAACACCATGAACAACTTCAAAAAACCAGAGACACAACCACCAAACCAACGCAATAAACAACAAGGACATCTAACCAGAAAGGGTCTCATCCCCATCTTTTAATTACACAACACACCCAATACCATGCACGCAATCGCACAAAATTGACAAACACAACATGTGGATGAAACTCCTATAGATTTGAACATCAGAACTCCAACATACCAACATAACGCTTATACAAATGTAACCAAAAAAAAAAAAAAAAAAACAAAGAAAGAAAGAAAGCAGGGTACGCTACACGATATCAAACAAGAAAAAATTACAAACCCACAATACAATTTTCATAGACCAACATGCCAGATGGAGCATTCAACATTACATCAATACCAGTATTTAGCACAAATCATCTAATGTTACCAATCCACACCTACACAACACACCACATTGCAAAACACCATCACAAACAAATATCTAGTGTCATTGTTCAATACCACAGCCATCGACCAATGTGGAAAACAGGATGTGAACAAGTCTTTATTACGCCGTCGACATCGAATACAACGTCAATCAATTAAACACAGCACCGAAACAACAGTAGCAACATACTTGAAGGAAAGTGGTTTCGTATTTCTAGGGTTTGTAATGAACCATAATGTTAAATTGGTTCAATCAAACATCATTATCCTATATTACCAGGATCATATGAGGAACAAATTGGCAAAATTCCCTCGTTCCAACATTACAAACAAAGAACCTTCCATCTTCATCCACACCGGTTTTGATCGGAAATGAGGAAAACCAAAAAAAAACTCTACAGTAAGCTACTTTGGATACAAACGTAAATTCCACATCGATGAAAACCCACATATACCCCTATTTTTTGGTAAACACGCACTTCACTATTGCACAAAGATGTCATTAACATTGAAATGGGACTTATGGGTCTAACAGATAAAAGTTAGGCCTAAATGGTTGACAAGACTTAAACTTGGGATTTATTGGTGCTTTACCGTTAATTTTATATTCTTAAAATGAAATTTCAAATTTGAATTCTTACTTAAATTATGTTACTATACTTGAAATGAGATCAATATTCATTCCTTAAATTTTGCATCAATTATTAAATTATAAAATAAAATTTCAAATTTAAATTCTTCTTCAAATTATATTACTATAATTAGAATGAGATCAACATTCACACGTGTCATAATGATGTGTCATAAATATTATTGGTCTAAGTATAATTTTTTTTAAAATACAAGTGTTCAAATTATTAATTGCTATTAATTTTTTTTTTCTTTTTTTTTTGTTTTAAATTTTATAAAAAAAAATTATATCATTCTAAAGTATAAGGACTTGAACAATAATATTTTTTAATATAAATTTTGTTTTGTTTTGTTTTGTTTTGTTTTTTTTTTTTTTTTTTTTTTTTTTGACAAAAGAACAAAACATAACTTTTTTAGTACTTACCAAACATGGTGGATTTTGTTAGATTTTTTTTTTTTTTTAATCTCAATTGTCAATTAAAGAATTAGAATAAAGAATAAAGATATATTTGGCTCAAATTGTTAAAAAGTTACTTTTGTTAAAATAAATTAGAACGAAATGTTAATTTTTTTTATTAAAAATGATAGTTCGTTAAACTTTTTATTTTTATTTTTAAAAAGAGTGTTATAAGTCATAATTTATTATTCATCTAGAATTATTTTCTGTTTAAATGAAAATATCATATTAAATTTTATTCTTACCTTTTTTTTATTCAAATACTTTTATTTTGTAAGAAATTTAATTTTATTCTATTTAATATTTTATTGTAATTTTTAAATTAAAAAGAATTTCTAAAAAATCATATTGAAATTATTTATGCCATTATAGAAACTAAATTTTTTTAATATTAACTTAGTGATAGTTTGAAAAGTGCTAAATAAGTATACTTTTTTACTTTTTACGAAAGTATGTACATAAAAGTACAGATGTGATGTGACTCAAAAAAGATAATGAAGTATACTTTTTTATTTTTTACAAAAAAAATGTGTAGAAAAATATAGATGCAATATAACCCAAAAAAGATAAAAAGATAAAAAAAAAAAAGCTAATATGTCACTTCTCAAACAACCTTTTATTGGAGATCCATTTCTAAAAGGTGTATTTTTAAAATATTTTCAAGAAAAATTCTATTGAAAATCTTAAGTGCTCGTTTGGGATGCCCCATTTGGGCTAAAATAGTCATATAAGACAAAATATGTTATTTTAGACAAATAGGACAAAGTGTCACATTCAACCTATAATCATTTCATTTTTTCTCTCATAAAAGTCAAAAAAGCCAAAAAGTCTATCTCCAATGAACTTTTTTAGCCCCGGGCTAAAATAACCAAAAAGTTAAAAAGTCAAAAACCCAACCCATATCCCAAAAGAGCCCTAAGTATATTGCTTTTTCTTTTGTTCATTAATATAAATTTTTTAATTAATTTTATTTATTATTTTAAAAAATAAATTTGCACATAATTTATATATTTATATATATAATTTTGTTTTAGCTGCTCAGGTTGTTTGGTGTTTCTACCAAAGTCTACTCAAATTTAATTTGAATTTTTGAATTTCTGCATAAGTACTCACTTTAATTAAAAATTATGTTATTCAATCTTTAAAAAAAATTTAAGCTCTACTCAAGTTGCTTAGGTTGAGCTCATCTAAATTTGCAATTCTAGCAAGGGGGGTTGAAAGTTACATGATTAAATTTGTCACAAATTAAAAAATAATAAATAAATTATGATAAAATTGTGAGACTTAAATTATAAATTTTAATATTTTTTATTTTTATAATTTATTTATAAAAATTTAATTATTTATATTATTTTGTATAAAAATATATTATTAATTTTTGTACATATCATACCATGCATAGTACGGATTACAACTAATTAAATTTATAAACGGAATGCTCTTTATTTTTATATTCTTTTATTATTATTATTATTATTATTATTATTATTATTATTATTATTATTATTATTAGGCTGTATTATTAACAAATTTGGCCATGTCCACCACATGAGAGAGAGAGAGAGAGAGAGAGAGAGAGAGAGAGAGCGCGAGTGAGCGAGCGAGCGAGCGAGCGAGTGTGAGTGAGTGAGTGAGTGTTTGTTGAGAAGACAAGTATATAAAAAAGGGCCTGGCTTTGGTCCAGTCCTTAATCGGACTGGACGGTGCTGTTAGGCCTGTGGGGGCTCACCACGGGTTCCGTTTTAAAAATCTAAACCGTGGAATGTGTAGAACTCGTCAAGTACTATATGTCTGTGAAAAATCACGTTGATCGGATATCGATAGCTATGTGATCAAATCAGTTTTGTATAAAAAAAATGGACGGTGAATAAGTTAATGGTTGATAAAAAAACTGATTTGATCACATAGCTATCGATATCCGATCAACGTGATTTTTCACAGGCATATTGTACTCGACGAGTTCTACACATTAAACAGTTCAGATTTTCAAAACGGGACCCGTGGTGGGCCCCCACGAGCCCAACAACACCGTCCAGTCCGATTAAGGACTGGACCAAAGCCAGAGCCTATAAAAAATTACAAATGATGGTAGTGGATTTAGGCGAGGTTTGACGAGTCTCAAAAAATTTTAAAAGTAAAAAAAGTTATATAAAAAGTAAAAAAATTATTACTATTTATAAATAAAAAATTACATATGTAAAACCACAAAGTTTGATGGTAATGTTGGGCCCTTGGGAGCCTACTAAGGGTTCTGTTTTGATAATCTTAACTGTTTAATATGTAGAACTCGTTGAGTACTATATGCTTATAAAAAATCACGTTGATCGGATATCGTTAACTATATGATCAAAACAGTTTTGTATAAAAAAATAGGTGGTATGATAGTTAACTGTTGAAAAAAAAACTAATCCGATCATATAGCTATCGATATCCGATCAATGTGATTTTTTACAAACATATAATACTCGACAAGTTGTACATATTGCATGGTTCAGATTATTAAAATGGAACCCGTGGTGACCTCCACGGACCTACCATCACCGTCAAAACACTTTGCCCCGAAGGAGGCAATAATTTGCTATGTAAGACACACTGGCCCAGCAGGGCAGCTGTACAATCTACTCAACTTTCTTCTCCTATACACTTTATTTATACAATTTTTTATTACACATTTTTTTGTAAAAAGATAAAAAATTAACCCAAACATTCATATTTTTTTTCTCAACTTTTTAATTAAAAAGACAAAAGATACATTTATTTAAGACACCCCAAACAACCCTTACTTTAGTAACGAGTCCAGATCCTCTCTCATCTCTCTCTCTTCAATGACTCCTATGTCACTCGAAAAGAAGTAAATGATTCAAATTTATTTTTTTAAACAAAAAATTTCAAAACACACATCCAATTTCATTCTTTTTTTTTTTTTTTCTCTCCCTCACCCTCACCGACACACGCACACGTCTCGCCCCCCCTCTCTCTCTCATTTCTAATAAAAAAAATTTAAAAAACATTGTAATCTTTTTTTATTTTATTTTCATAATATATATAAAATTTTAATTTTATAAAATTAATATCATTAAAAATATACCTTTAAAATGAGATTAATATTAAATATATTTAATAAAAATTTAAAATAAATAAAAAGTAATTACTATGCTTAGTTATGTTTTCAAATTATTATTTTTTAAATCTAAAAATTAATTTGACGAAATAAACATACAAAAATCATATATTTTTTAAATTCTCAAAAACAATCTTTATTCCAAAAAAAAATCATATGAAAATAATGACTTCTAATTTAATTTTATTAACCAAACGAGTTTATAATTTTTTTTAGAGGAAATAAAAAATATAATGTATTTGATTTGCACCTATGCACAGATTGAATTTGTGTTTTAAAGAAAATACAAATTTTGCACCTATGCATTGAGAGGGAGATTTATAATCTGGCTTTGGGCCGTGGTAGAAGCCGGACAGGATAGGGCCGAGCATGTTTGGGCCGAGCTAACTTGGGCTTGCTCAGAGTGGGTTTTGCCCGGTCGAGGCTCGGGCCCCCTGTTCAGGCCGAGCTAACTTGGGCTTCCCCGGAGTTGGTCTTGCTTGGTCGAGGTCGAGGCCTAGGCACGAGTTCCAGGTCCCATGTTTGGACCGAGCTAATTTGGCCGAGGTGATCGTCGGCTACCCCGGGTTCCATGGTTCGCACGTTTAGCTCGGCGAGAAAGGCCTTCTGTTTACCGGCTCGACTGATCTTGAACTCGGCTATGCCAGAATGCTACTGAGCTCGATTGCCATGGAGCTCGGCAAGTGGAGCACTCAGACTCGTTACGCAGCACGGTCGTGTGAGGCCGAGGTGATGCCGCCGGGCTGCCGAGTTCCCACTAATGTTGTCTGGCGGTTTGGTTAGGTGGTGTTTGCTGGATTTGTGCTGACAGATGGGAGAACAGCTCCACGTGTCAAGAGGCTAATGGGCGCAGAGTTGAGCGCATAAAGTATATAAGCATGACTGCGCCCCCCATGCTTGGGAGGAACATCATTTGGTGAGAAACACTCATTGTGCTATATCTCTCTCTTCCTCTCTCTCCCTGAGTGTGTGCTAACTTGACCGTCGGAGGGATTTTTTGGCAACACACCGCCGGGTAGCTCACCGCCGTTGTGCTCGCAGTTCGATCGGATAGACAAGGAGTTTAGATGAAAGGAGTACGGACAACGACGAACATTTCCTCCCTGTACAATTGGCGCCGTCTGTGGGAACTCCCTTCGGCATCTGGAGGTATTGCGCCGGTACCGGAGCCAGCGCGGCTGGGGGCTAATGTGCGGGGAATCCCACATCGGTCTATGAGGGACTACTTTCCCATCTTATAAGCAGGCTGGCTCCTCTTACCTTGCATAGGCCTTTTCCCCCAGTGGGGGAGGAACAAAACCGCGCAGCGGGTTTCGCCAAAGCGGACAATATGTGCAAGGCGGGGAGCGGCTGCTTCATTTGGCGCCATCTGTGGGAACTGCCTTCGGCATCTGGAGGTATTGCCCCGGTGCCGGAGCCAGCGCGGCTGGGGACTAATGTGCGGGGAATCCCACATCGGTTTGTGAGGGACTACTTTCCCACCTTATAAGCAGGCTGGCTTCTCTTACCTTGCATAGGCCTTTTCCCACAGTGGGGGAGGAACAAAACCGTGTTGCGGGTTTCGCCAAAGCGGACAATATGTACAAGGCAGGGAGCGGTTGCTTCATTTGGCGCCGTCTGTGTGAAGGTTCAACAGACAAAACCTTGTCTTCCAAGCTCATCCGATCGCTTTCAATGGTGAACAATGACGAAATACTATTGTCTGCCATTGATGGTGTTACCCCGGAATCAACCAGACGGAGAGACGGACTCCCCACCATTCAGAACATGGCGGACCTGGAGACTTCCCCAGGAGGACATTCGAGAGATGCACGAGATAAGCACGCCAGGAGTTTTGGTCATTCACGGAGCCCAGACGGACACCGGCGGCGAAGAGAATCGCACGCTAGACGTTTGGAGCACAAGTTAAAGGACCAAGACACTGTCATCGAGAGAATGGTGGCTGAGATAGAAGCTCTCAAATGCCAGGTCAAAGGGAAGGGTGTTGCTGGAGTGGGAGACCACAGTGAGTGCACCCAACCCCGCTGTTTAGGCAGCCAGAGCCAGCGGCACACTCCCTCCCTTTCTATCACCAGAAGCTATAGGGATGGAGACCTAGACACGCTTGCAGAGAAGTCTAGCGCAAGATAGTACCTACCATCCCTCACGTCCCGCGACCACTTCGGGATATTCTTACTTCGTCCATTCAGAGGACTTGAGGGATGTCCTGAAGGAGCGAGCTCACCGACGGGAGGCCGAAAGGGTGCCAGCGCTCCAGCGGCTATCTTACGGGGGTAACGCCAGTGAAGAGGTCATAATGCCACCACCCTGCCCAGCCGTGCTTGTCCCTCTAGACACAGATTTGGCGAGGCTGAACACCACCCCCTTCTCCCTTGAGATAGAAATCACACCGCTCCCGGCGGGCTTTCACCAGCCGAAGTTTACACTTTATGACGGAAAGACCAATCCGTACATGCATGTAAGCCACCTCCGATAGGTTATGGCCGGACATAAGTGCAATGACGCTCTTATGTGCCTTATTTTCCCGTCCAGTTTGGGCGAATTGGGCTTGAAATGGTTTGAGAGGCTGCCGGAGGAAAGCATTGAAAGGCGGCAGCAGTTGGCAGAAGCATTCGTGACTCGTTTCAAAACCAATACCAAAACACCAAAGGAAGTGGACCACCTTCTCAGTGTCAAGATGGAGTCAAGTGACACTCTCAAGGCATACAACTCTAGGTACTGGGAAACCTTCAACGAGATTCTAGATTGCCCGATCAACCTGGCAATCACCCAATATAAGCGCGGTCTCCCGGTCGGACATAGGCTGCGGGACTCACTTACCATGAACCAGCCAACATCCATGGGGCGACTAATGCAGCGCATCATTGAGCACATCCGAGTAGAGAATGATGCAGCGGCGTCCACCACAAAGACAACTCCGGTAGTAATAGACAAGAGGTCGGCTGGCAAGGTACACGTGGTCGGACAGGAGCCTAACCGTCCAAATGATCGCGCCGGGGAATCTGACCGTGGACCAAATCATCGAAACCGGGGTAGGGGTCGTCGAAATGACCGAGCAGAATACCCCCGCGATGACGCAGCTAATGCTAACAGAAGATTGAACGCTCGGACGGGCATCACCACGGTCTTTAAGATTCCAATCTATCGCATACTTAGTGAAATTCGTGATGAGGATTACATCCAATTTCCTACTAAGTTAGGCGATGCGCAAAAGGGCTTCAATCCGCGGTACCGTTGCACATATCACTAGGAGCAAGGACACCGGACAGAGGACTGTTTGCCTTTGAAACAGCACTTGGAGGAGTTAGTCGCCGCCGGTCACTTAGACCTTTATATTCATGGGGGCGTCAAAGCCGCGCATCCTGCCCCGGCTGATCCGAATGGTTTGGATGACTTAGGAGCGCCCCCTCAAGGAGTGGTCAATGTGATCCACGGCATAATGGAGCCGGCGCGTGTGTGTGAGCTCCGAGGAATGATCAAAAAAGTGGAACATATGAGGGAAGTTTTGTTAGTCCAGCCTGCGGTCAAAAAGGGTAAGACCGAGGAGAAAGACATGGTTAGTTTCTCCACAAGAGACCTAGAGCGCATTCAAACACCACACAACGACGCCCTAGTGGTCACCCTTCACGTCAGAGAGTTCGATGTCAAGCGCATCTTGATTGACCAGGGAAGCTCGATTGAGATTATGTACTACGATGCGTTCAAGCAACTCAAACTCTGGGATACAGACTTGGCTCCGACAACTTTGCCACTAGTGGGTTTCAACTCGCAACCGGAGTGGCCTATGGGAAAGATAATCTTTCCAGTTAAGGCCAGATCCGTGGTCAAGCAAGTGGAGTTCTGGGTATTGAAGGTGCCGTCCACATATAACCTGATCTTGGGTAGGGGATGGCTTCATGCAATGCAGGCGGTAGCATCAACCTATCACCAGGTTATGAGATTTCCCTCAGCTATGGGGGAAGTTGAGGAAATTTAGGGCGATCAAGTCATGTCGAAGCAATGTTTCGTGGTAGTAAATGGGAGCCGAGCTGCCAAAGGCTTCGTGCAAATGATTGAAGGTCCAGAAGGCCAGAGTGTCCTTGATGACGGGGGCACCAGGGCCGAGGACAAGGCTATTGAAGAATTGGTAGAAGTATAGATCGACACGAAAAGTCCAAACAAGTTCTTTTTGCTGGGATCCAGCCTGACCGCCCATGGACAGACCGAGATGGTGGAATTCTTGATGGCCAATATCGAAGTCTTCGCATGGACACCATATGATGTGCCCAGCATTGATCCAAGCTTTATTTGCCACCAACTCAATGTTTTCCCAAACGCGCGGCCAGTCATTCAAAGAACGAGGAGATCGGCTCTTCATCACGCCGGGGTAGTCACGGAGGAAGTAAGGAACCTGCTAGAAGCAAGGGCCATTCAGGAAGTGCACTACCCTCGATGGATTTCAAACACGGTCGTAGTACCCAAGAAGAATGGGAAGTGGCGAGTTTGCGTTGACTACAAGACCGTCAACCGAGCTTGCCCTAAAGACAGTTTTCCTCTTCCCAGAATAGACCAGCTAGTGGATCTAACGGCCGGACATAACAGGCTCAGTTTCTTGGATGCCTACCGCGGTTATCATCAGATTGCCATGCATGGCCCCAACCGTGAGATAACCTCTTTCACCACTCCAAGGGGACTTTTCTACTATCGAGTCATGCCTTTTGGTTTGAAGAACGCCGGGGCAACTTTCCAAAGGATGGTGACAAAAATGTTTGCTCCTCTGCTAGGCCGGACGATGGAGGCTTATATCGATGACATGGTTGTCAAAAGCAGGCATCAGGCAGACCACTTGTCCGACCTAGCCGAGATGTTCGCCATTGTCAAACAGCGCAAGCTACGCCTAAATGCGTCTAAGTGTGCCTTCGGCGTGGGATCCGGGAAATTCCTAGGCTTCCTAGTTACAAACCGAGGCATCGAGGCAGACCCCACACAAATCAAATCCATACAAGAATTGAAGCAGCCTAACTCAGCGAAGGACGTGCAGCGTCTGGCCAGAATGGCCGCCGCGCTTAACCGATTTATAAGCCGGTCATCAGATCGTTGCCGCCCTTTCTTTCGAGCCCTGAAATCCAAGTTTTCATGGGACGAGAAATGTGATAGGGCTTTGGCCGAGCTCAAGGTGTATCTATCTTCTGCTCCATTATTGGTGACACCTAAGCCCGGCGAAGAACTCTTCATTTATCTGGCCGTTTCTCAGCATGCAGTTAACGCAGTGCTTGTCCGGTCAGAAGGTATCCACCATTTCCCCATCTTCTACGTGAGCAAAACCTTGCTACCGGCAAAGTCGAGATACTTGCCGCTGGAAAAACTTGCTTTGGCGTTGATGATGGCCTCCAGGAAATTGGCCCATTATTTTCATGCTCACACAATCGTCGTGTTGACCGAGTTCCCCCTCAAAGCCTTGTTCGAGCGGGCGAATTTCTCCGGTCGAATCCTTAAGTGGGCAGTCGAATTGGGACAATTCGACGTCAAGTTCCAACCCCGAACTGCCATAAAAGCAAAGACATTGGCCGATTTTGTTGTTGAATTCTCGCCTGGAATTCATCCAGTATGCCCGGTGGATCTTGCCACGGTAGCTGAGGAGGCGAACGCAAGCTTAACAGAAATTGCACAGCAGGGCGATGTTGGCGACGCGGAACTTGCGCGCCCCACCATAGAACCTCCAACCAGCACAGTACTGCAGCCTGGCGATGTGACACCGGACTTGGGCATAACAGACCAACCTGTGGGGTCCGGTGCCGCATCGCCGAGGGGGGATGAAATGGAACCGAATAGCAGCCAACTAGAAATCGAACAGTCGAACGACCATGATCCCATCAACTTTCAAGCCTCCCAGGACCCCTTAGAGTGTTGGAAGCTCTTTGTTAGTGAAATGTGGACACTTTTTGTAGATGGAGCCTCAAATCGTCACGGTGCCGGACTCGGCATAGTTTTGATCTCGCTAGATAGTCTGACCGTCGAGCACTCTATCACCTTTGGATTCCCTGCGTCAAACAACGAGGCTGAGTATGAGGCGCTATTGGCCCGGCTCAAGAGTGCGCTTCAGTTGTGCGCATCTGAGCTGATGGTTTACAGTGACTTCCAACTTGTTGTCAACCAAGTGTCCGAGGTCTACGAAGCCAAAGACGACAGAATGGCCAAGTACCAAGCTCTCGTAAGAAAACACATCAAGCGATTCCAGGCCATAAGGGTCCAACAAATTGGTCGTGAAGAAAACGGTCGTGCGGATGAAATAGCCGGTCTAGCTTCCATGGTCGACAGAACATCTCCCAGCCCTCTCCTGATTGAGTTTCTTCCAAGGCCTAGTATTGAGGAACCCGAGCAGACAGAAGTACTCTGCACTGAGCTTGGCCCTTCTTGGATGGACCCTATTATCCTCTTCCTGAAAAAGCGAACCCTTCCGACCGATAAAAAGGAAACGCATAAAGTCCGGGTGAAGTTAGAGCGGTTTTGGCTCTCTCCATCTGGTGCTTTATACAAGAAGTCATTCATCGGTCCTTACCTCAAGTGTGTGCACCCAAACAACGTAAATGCATTCCTGTACGAGATTCATGAAGGCATATGTGGAAGTCACATTGGGGGAAGGTCTTTGGCCCACCGAGCTATCTCGCAAGGATATTGGTGGTCGTGCATGCAAGCGAATGCTCAAAAATATGTTAGAAAATGTGAGAAGTGCTAGAAGTTCGCCCACCAAATTCACCAGCTGGCCAGAGAACTTCTCCCCCTCACAAGCCCTTGGCCTTTTGCGATGTGGGGGCTAGACATAGTGGGACCACTCCCAACGGCACCAAGCAACCGGAAGTTCTTCATTGCGCTACGGATTACTTCACCAAATTGGTGGAAGCTGAGCCCTTAACGACTATCAAGGAGAAAGACGTCAAACGGTTTGTCTGGCAGAATGTGATAACGCGATTTGGCGTCCCCAAGATTCTGATTTCTGATAATGGCACCCAATTTGACAGGTGCTTATTTAGAGGATTTTGTGAGAAATTGAAGATCGAATTCTACAACTCCACTCCGACTTACCCATAGTCCAACGGCCAAGCCGAAGCATTAAACAAGACCATTCTTGATGGGTTGAAGAAAAGACTTGAGAAAGTCAAAGGAAAATGGGCCGAGAAACTCCTAAGTGTCCTTTGGGCATATCAGATGACCCCGAGGCGATCCACCGGGGAAACTCTTTTTTCCATGGCATACGGCATGGAGGCGGTCATCCCATTGGAAATTGGCATGCCCACCATCTGCAGTGAAAATTTTGAGCCCAAGATGAACTCTGAGGCAGTCACTCTGGAATTGGACCTAGCTGAAAAAAGCTTGGATCCACGTGGCCGCATACCAACAAGAATTGTCCAGGAAATACAACAAAACCGTGCACCCCAGACCGTTTAAAGTGGGCGACTGGGTTTTAAGGAAGGTCATGGGCAACACACTGGTGCCGGGCGAAGGCAAGCTAGGGGCAAACTAGGAAGGGCCTTACAAGATAACCGGTCTGGCGGGTAAGGGGGCATACCATTTGAAAGATTTGGAAGGAAAAGGCATACACCGGCCATGGAATGCGGCCAACCTCAAACTGTACTATTTTTAGTATTTGACGTTCTTATGTAATTTTTTGTGGAAGGACTTGCTCTCTCTGTACTTCTGAATGTAATACTCTTTTTGTCCATATAATAGAAGTGACTTATCTTTGCTGAAGCATTTTGTTGTTTTCGATGCCTACTTTGAGATTCCAACCGAGATGTTTTACTCCGGTTGAATGAGTTGATGATTTACTCAATTCTGTGGCTCCAACCGAGATGTTTTACTCCGGTTAAATGAGTTGATGATTTACTCCACTCTGTGGTTTCAACCAAGACGTTTTACTCCGGTTGAATGAGTTGATGATTTACTCAACTCTGTGGTTTCAACCGAGATGTTTTACTCCGGTTGAATGAGTTGATGATTTACTCAACTCTGTGGTTTCAACTGAGATGTCTTACTCCGGTTGAATGAGTTGATGATTTACTCAACTCTGTGGTTTCAACTGAGATGTCTTACTCCGGTTGAATGAGTTGATGATTTACTCAAGGCTTTAGCCGAGATGCTTTGTCCCGACTAAAGGGTTGGTGATTTGCCTAACTCAAAAGATTTAGCCGAGGTGCTTTACCCCGGCTAAAGTAGTTGACGCTTTTCTTAAAGGTTCCTGCCGAGATGATGAAACACAGTCCAATAACCAGTGCAACAGTTAACGAAATCAAAATTTTTCATTGATGTGAAATTGAATTACATAAGGTGGGGCAGGCAGCCCGGTTACATTCTTAAAAAAAAGAAAAAAAAGAAAACTAAACTAAGGGGGAAAGGTCAGCGAAGTCATCCCCGGTTGTAACTGCCTCCAGGTCGACTATAGTTGTGGTTTCTTGGACGCCGGTCTCCATCTGGCCGGCCTGCTTTGGGTAGTTTTCTCCCTCGGCATTTTCCTCGGCTTCGTCCCCGCTTTCTTCCTCGACCTCAGCCTGCAATGCACTGAAGACGTCGTTGGCGTATGGCACCATGTACATCGGCAGAAAGGCAGCTGGGGGAGAGGCAAACACGTCGGTTCCAGAGCCTTGGCGGAGCTGTTCGCAAGGAGCCTTCTAACCAGACTTGAAGAATATGTCCTTGGTGGCCTCGACTTGCTTGGTGTAGCTTTTTTTGGCCTCCTTGAAACCTGCTTTGTTGGCCTCGTCCACCTCATCCTTCCTTGATTGTTTCAATGCTTCCAGCTCGGCCCGGAGAGCGTCCCTTTCTTTCTCGGCGGCTCCAAGTTGGCCGAGCAATTTGGAGTTATCTGTGTTTGCAATCTTCAAAGAAGCCTTTGACCGTTCCAGCTCGGTCTGCAGATGCTCGACCTGGTTGGCTGCATCGGTCGCCTTTTGCCGGAGTCTGTGAATCTGCTCCATTACAAGGTGTTGTTTCTAGATGGCCTGCAAGAAGAGAGTTTGATTAGAGAAAGGGAACCGAGCAAACACTTGGAAAAATTCGAATAAAGCATGCAAAATTCTTACCCGGGTCATAGACTTGACCGAGGACTTCACGAGCCGGGTGTCGGGCATGTGGTCGCTGCCAGTCACATCGCTCGGCAGGAGCAGGGCTTTTGTTAGGTTGAAAGCGAGGAGATGCACTTTATCTCCTTTGACCGAAGCACTGGTCGGGATCTCTTTTCCCCGGTGCTTCAATTGAGGTTTCCAGAGGGGTGTCGGCTCAGTTGTGGCCGCGGGTTGCTCAGCGCTCAGCTCCGCAACAAGCTCGGCTGAGGGGTCGGCGGTCCGAGGCCTTTTTCTAGCCCGGCGGCTGTCCTTGCTGGGCTGCACCGCGGCAGTTGACGCCAACGCAACCACGGCCCCGTTGTTTGACCGGTAGCAGCTGCGCGGGAAGGCATGCTCGGCAGCTCGGTGGATGTGGCGGTGATGAGGTTCTTGATGCGGCTTCGCTTGGCCATTTCCTTTTCCTCGGTCAGCCGAATTAGTGGCACATCTGATAGTGTTGGATCGGGAGGTGGAGACGGCACTCGGAGGAAGTTTGTTACTCTACTTCGGCGAGGAGCGGAGTATCTGTAGGTCGGTACGTAGCCGAGAAGTTCGTGGCAATCCCGGTTATGGTACCGCAATACGGTTCGGATGGCTGCTTTGTTAGGATTATGGTAGTTGGCTTTCAAAGCTTCGATGGCTGCAATGAAGAAAAGGCATTAGTACAGAATAGTAAAGGGAAATAATTTGATTGAGCAGTGAGCACGGCTTACATGTCGAACCGAAGTTCTTGCTGATGTACCAGCTGGGCACGTCAGCTGTTTCATAGTTTCCAGACACCGAGAAAAAGTCGTCGTCGTGCATATCTTTATCCGGGGTGTCGGTTACTATCTTCTCCTTGCCCAGTCTGATCTTTAGGTAGTAGTTTAGTCCAACGCCTGTATGCCCGAGGGTGTACTGGCGGAGTATCTCAACTAATCCTAGGCTGATTCCTAGCCGGTTGTTCAACTCGGCTATCTCGTTAATTATTCTATAGGTGTTGGTTGAGACTTGTGTGGGTGCTAGCCCGGTGCGCCTCAGGAACTCGCACATTAGAGGATTGACCGGGAAGCGAAGGCCACCTTTTATAGAGGACAGCATGGTGAAAGGGCACTGGTCCAGTCTGTCCCAAGGGGCTGTGTCCTCGGCACCGAGCTCGAGATGCACGTTAGCGGGGACACCGTATTCTTCCCGAAATGCGGCTAATGCGACCGGCGTGTTGACCAGGAAGCGGTAGCGCCCCATGTGTAGCCGGCTGGTTTTAGCACGACTGTGTTGGTTTGGCAAAAACTCTCGTTTGATGGCTGCTCGGTCTTTGAGAGCCTCAGTGTTGGTGCGTGGTCCCCTTGGACTCTGTAGTAAAAGGAGTGCGAGTGTAAGTGGGAGCGCGGTCGCGCAAAACGAGCTTGACTTTAGCTCGGTCATATGGTGTGCCAGTTTATCTCGTTCACAGAGGTAAACCAGAAGCTCGGCCACTCAAGCGGACTAGATTTTAGTCCGGTTGAGCGGTCCAGCACTCCGTTACCTCGGTTTCTACACGAGTTTTGCAAACTCGCAACTTGCTCGGTTTCGGTGCTTTTTGGGATCAAAAGAAGACCTGGAGCCCGGTCCGCCCCAGATCCTCGTGTGTTCATCACTGAGGTTGAAGAATAGTAAAGAGAGCAGGGGCAGAGGAGGTTTTTGGGGAGCCTTATCCTAAAACCTATGGCTTTTATGCCCTAAAATGTGAAATACCAAATGAAAAAGCAATGAAGAGATTCGAAGAACTTACCAGAATGAGGGTGACAGTCGAATCTTCGAGCTCGAAGTCAGTCCAGGGCTAGGAAGGTATTTGATAGATATGAGGGCACTGCAGCGTCAGGTCGTCTGGAGCGAAGGAGAGACAGTAGGAAGAAAATGCAAGGGGAAGTGGCGTGTTTATAGGAGAAAAGAACCGCCTAAATTTGAATATGAAGAGACGGCTGGGTTGGCTCTGCTCGAGGCCAATAAATGATCGACGCGTGTCCCTATTGACGGCGGCGTCAGTATTGAAGAGACAGGAAGGTAAGTTGAGATGTTGACCGAGCAAATCAAGAAATCGAGCATAGGGATTAGCGCGGTTAACGTCTTGCGAACTACGAACCGAGGGAGAATCTACCTCGATTGGATCATGTAATCCCAGTCACGCTTGCGCGGACGGAATTAAGGGGCAATTGAGAAGGAGATTTATAATCTGGCTTTGGGCCGTGGTAGAAGCCGGACAGGATAGGGGCGAGCATGTTTGGGCTGAGCTAACTTGGGCCTGTTCAGAGTGGGTTTTGCCCGGTCGAGGCTCGGGCCCCCTGTTCGGGCCGAGCTAACTTGGGCTTCCCCGGAGTTGGTCTTGCTTGGTCGAGGCCGAGGCCCAGGCACGAGGTCCAGGTCCCATGTTTGGACCGAGCTAATTTGGCCAAGGTGATCGTCGGCTACCCCGGGTTCCATGGTTCGCACGTTTAGCTTGGCGGGAAAGGCCTTCTGTTTACCGGCTCGACCGATCTTGAACTCGGCTCCGCCAGAATGCTACTGAGCTCGGTTGCCATGGAGCTCGACAAGTGGAGCACTCGGACTCGTTACGCAGCACGGTCGTGTGAGGCCGAGGTGATGTCGCCGGGTTGCCGAGTTCCCGCTAATGTTGTCTGGTGGTTTGGTTAGGTGGTGTTCGCTGGATTTGTGTTGACAGATGGGAGAGCAGCTCCACGTGTCAAGAGACTAATGGGCGCAGAGTTGAGCGCAAAAAGTATATAAACATGACTGCGCCCCCCATGCTTGGAAGGAACATCATTTGTTGAGAAACATTCATTGTGCTATATCTCTCTCTTCCTCTCTCTCCTTGAGTGTGTGCTAACTTGACCGTCGGAGGGGTTTTCCGGCAACACACCGCCGGGCAGCTCACCCGCCGTTGTGCTCGCAGGTCGATCGGATAGACAAGGAGCTTGGACGAAAGGAGTACGGACAGCGACGAACATTTCCTCCCCGTACATGCATAGATTGGATGTGTGTTTTTATTTTCTTTAAAAAAAATTATAAACTCGTTTGGTTAATAAAATTAAATTAAAAGTTATTATTTTTATATGATTTTTTTTTTTTTTTTTTGGAATGAAGATTGTTTTTGAGAATTTTCAAAAATATATAATTTTTGTGTGTTTATTTTCATCAAAATAATTCTTGTATTTTAAAAATAATAATTTAAAAACGTAAACATAGTAATTTCTTTTTATTTATTTTAAATTTTTATTAAATATATTTAATATTAATCTCATTTTAAAAATATATTTTTATGATATTAATTTTATAAAAATTAAAATTGTATATTAAAAATTATATATCTATATATATATTACGAAAATAAAATGAAAAAGAATAGAATATTTTTTTAAATTTTTTATTAAAAATGAGAGAGAGAGAGAGAGTGAGTGTGTACTTTTCTTTTTTTTTTTTTTTTTTTTTGTTTAAAGAAACAAATATCTATGTAGAGTCACGAAGATAGAGGCTGGAGAGGATTTGGACTCAGTTCGCTAGAGGCGGAGGGATGTTAGGAATTATGAAAAAAAAATCATAAAAAATTTTTCATCTTTAAATTATACACAATAAAATATCACACACTAATTAAAGAATAAAATTTTTTTATAATATATTTTATAAATTTTTTTTTATGATACTTAGCATTATTCTGGCGGCGGGGTACTGGCGGTGGCTTGATGTGGAAAGGTGAGGAAGATAAGTGAGACAGAAGGAGGAAGATACCATCGTGCGCTCAAACAAGGCCAAACTGTGCAAACATTTCTGCCAAAGAAATTGGATCTATGTTTCTGATTTGGAACAGTAAGTTAAATTGAAGAACAAACATGTCACACTTAGAATAACCGTTCAAAATACCATAGTTCAGAGTTTCAATTTCGGTAAAAACTACTTGTAAAAAAACAGAAGCATAGAACAACTTTACTCTTTTTGTTTTGTTTTATTTTGTTTTTATCATAACTTTAATCTTTTTGTTTCTTTTGTTTTCTTCACAAATCTCTCCTTGAAAGAAAAATAAAAAATCATAAATTAAAAGAGGAGTAATTAGTTGAGACAGTATAAGAAATATATTTGCAAATTCCTGCAAAAATGCACTGAAAAGTGCAGTCCTCCTCCATTAAGGGATCTTTGGGCTTAACCAAAGTTACACACAGAACACTACAAACAAGAAGGGATAACTAAATAATTACAGAGTAAAAAGTGAGAAACTAAATCTGGGGAGCCCAATGGCCAAGCCAGATGAATCCCATTTGATTGCTTGTAGATAAGATAAATCCACAAAATGGCAGAAGTAAGATGAATCCCATTGATACCAAGCAAGTTAGGTAATTGGGGCGATCTGATCTTGTTGAGACAAGTGAGGAGCATGCCTAAGTACCATCCATGGATTGGTGTTAGGAGGAAGGAGCATAGATCTGCACAAAGGGCAGGTGACCCTACCTTCATCCACCCATCTATCCAAGCATTCTCTGTGAAACACATGACTGCAGTTGCACAGATCTCTCATCTCATGCCGCCTATTAATGCAATCCCAACACACTGCACAACTCACCTCCTTCTCCACAGCTTCATCCTTACCATCTTCTCTTCTTCTCTCCAGGAAATTGCCGAACTGTATTACAGGTATCTGCTTCTTGATGAATGCTGTTACCAGGGGAACTGGGACTGGGACCGGGACTAGTGATGACGAATCCAACATGAGCACATAATTGTTGTTGTTGGCTGTGGCTGTGGTGGTATTGTTAAGCTCCCCTGAATAAAAGTTCTCTTCTTGTGGTTTAGAGAGACCCAGTCGAGTGAGTATCACAATAAGCATGTATTTGAGTTGGCTTAGCATGTTCACCAGCAATCTTACAGAAGTTATGGCCTTTGACATCTTTGTGGCACCACAAAAGAGAAATCCACACAAAAATTTTATTTTATTTTATTTTTTTTGGGGGGGGGGGGGGGGGGGGATTCGGATCACCCGTAGCCCTTTCCTGTAGCCTTCCCCTGTAGCCCCCAAAACGACGTCGTTTTGGGGGCTAATTTTCAAAAAAAAAAAAAAAACGCAGAGAAGAGGGAGGAAGGAGAGGAAGAGGGAGAGGGAGGAAGGAGGGAGGAGGGTCGCCGTCCTCGTCCCTCGCCGCGGTCGCCGTCCTCGTCCCTCGCCGCCGTCTCAGCTGCCGTCGCAGGAGCTCCAGTCCGTCTCAGCCGCAGGTCGCAGCCGCCGTCCCTCGTCGCCTCCGCTTCCGCCGTCCCTCGTCGCCTCCACCTCCGCCGCCGCCGCCTCCTCCTCCTCCTCCCCCTGTATTTATGGCCCCCTCCAGTCCGGCCGGCCCTTCCCTTCCTCCTCCCTCCTTCCTCCCTCCCTCTCCTCCCTCCCTCCCTCCCTCCCTCTGCCTCTGCGTTTTTTTTTGAAAATTCGCCCCCAAAACGACGTCGTTTTGGGGGCGACAGGGAAGGCTACAGGAAAAGGGCGACCGACGATCTTTGTCCGGGGGGGGGGGGTGTGTGTGTTTTTTGAATAAGAGAAAAAGGTACTAGGTGTATGGCTGAGCTCGAGTCCTAGGAAATATGAAGAAAAAAGAAAACGGAAAAACGACGCACAACCGAGGTAAAAATTTAGGTAGCGTTTGGTAGAGTTTTGTAAATGTGATTTGAGAGTATGAGTTGTATTTTGAGTTTGTGTGTTGTGGAATTATGATTTGAGTGTAGAAAATTTGTTTGGTAAAGAGTTTTGAAAATAGTTTTGGAAAAGAGGTTTGATTTGAGTAGGGAATTGTTGATGTGACATTTGATATGTGATACAAAAATTTACAACTCATAACTAAACATATAACTCAAAATTATTTTAAAGCACATAAAAAATTTAAAAAATTTCAGAAAATATTTTTCCCGATTATGTAAATCAATTGCAAAAAAAAAAAAAAAAAAAAAAAATCTGGAATCACATCGGACATCCGGGTGGACATCCGGGTGGACATCCGGATGGTCTACCGGGTGGACATCCGGGTGGTCTACCGGGTGGTCATCCGGGTGGACAGAAAAGGCGGCTGTGCATCAGAGTTCTCTGCAGAGAGTGTAGGAAATTGATTTGAAAACGAAACCAAACGTCATGCTCAAAATCAAGTGTTGAAAACTAATTTCAGAATACAAACAAACAGAGCCTTAGGTTTTGTTTTTATATTCATGTCTCTTTAGTCGCCAGGTTGTTACGTCTTGTTTTGTTTTCTAAACCCCAAATTTAATAGGAATTTATGAAATTCGTAATTCGATCCAGTCTAATTTAATTTGATAGGTTTGAATTAATCTAATTTGATAGGTTTAGATTGATTTTTTGAATTTCTAATTTAGTTTCAGTTTAAAGAATTAAAAATTTGTAATCCACGGATTGGTTCCAGATTAAATCATACGGTTTCGGATTGGAACCGATTCAGACTGTATACAAATAGTCTATATTTTTATTATACATCATCTCCCATAGTATCTTATCTTGGCTCCGTTTGGTAGAACTATGGGAAAGTGATTATAACTTATAGTCTAACAGCTTATAACTTATAGTTGTAAACATAAGCTGATTTTTGACTTATAAATTAAGTTTTTCCTCTCCCACTCAAAGAATAAGTTGATTTTTGACTTATACAAAGCTATAAGCTGTATTGTTAAGCTGAACCAAACACATCAAAATAACTTAAATTAAGCTAAAAGCTGAAATAAACTAGAAATAAGCCATACCAAACAGGGCCCTTATTCTATATAAAACTTAAACTCAAACCTAAATCTGTATATCTTCTTTTATGACTTTTGTTTGTTAGTTTTTAGTTTTAATTTGTAATGGTGTAAATACTTATTGTGAAACTATTTTTCTTATGGTTATTTAAATTGTAGAACAGTATATAGTTATTATAGAAAAATATGTTGCTATTGTGAAACTAATATAACGCTATGTTTATATTTTTATGAAATTAAAGTGTTATATATATTTATTATTTAATTATATGAATCATTAGTCCTAAATCGATCTAATCCGTATTTAAATGAATTAGTTCGGATTAATTTCATGATTTAAATAAATTAAATTAGTTCTAATTTTTTAAAAATCGTAAATAACAAATTGATCATGATTTTATCTCAATCTAATCTAATTCAGACCATGCTCATCCTTACCTAAACTATCAACTTCAATGTCTTTTTTATTTGAATTTTGTGAACTTCTCCTCATTGGAATAGGGGTTGGGAGTGGGTGTGACAGGACGCATGCTGTCTCACTCAGTATGGTTTGTGTCGACTGTATTTTAATAATTTCAATAGTTTATATTATAAAATTTGTTAAATATATCACCTTTATAAAATATAAAATTAATTAAACAAATATAATTATATGATCAAGATAAATAATAATTTTAAAAAATTATTAAAATCATACTAATCATTTATTTTTTTAACATAAATGTAGTTTTGTTATAAGTTATAAATGTCTAATTAATTTAAATTTTTTCATGAATGATCTACTCAATGAACCCTACACAATGAACGTTTCGGATCATTAAAACAAATTCAAGACATGCCTTCACAGACTTACAACACGGTATTATACTTTTAAGGCACATCACCAATCTCATTCCCTTAAAGTAGATGTTAAAGAAGTTTTAAAACATGGAGGAAGGTTCCCTCTTATCCTCTCTATAATTTGGATTAGAGGGTATTGTTTGAGCATGTGAAGTTGATTATGAGTTTCGTTTCAATAATTTAAAATATTTATTATATTGGATATTTTGTGAATTGTACTCAAAAAAAAAAAAAAAGATCGATTTGATAATCATAAGTTATTTAATTTATCACGTTTGTCATAAAAAAAAATATATATGAAAATTATATTTTAAAAAAATAAATCATCTATTATTTTGGTGACAAACGCGATAAATTGTATAGAGTACGAGTATTGGATCAATTTAATTTTTGTGTGGATAATATGCATGAAATGTCCGATAAAATGAATAATTCGAATTATTGAAATGAGACCGTAGTGGATCCCATGAACCCAAACAATATCTTCCAATATACAACTACCTCTTTAAAATACCATAATTTTTTAAGGAATTGAATCCTCTCCGGTTAAGATATCTAATCAGATGGTCCAATTGAATCTACTATGGGCTCATTTTGGACTCGCTTCAATAATTTAGACGGTTCATTTTGTAAAGCCTTCCGAAAAAATCATGCATATGAAAAATTAAATATATCAGACATGGAGAGCTACTCAATCGAATTGCATTTGTCTAAAAAATAATTAATAGACATTGGGAGTGTAATCAAACACTTAATCGGATCACATTTGCCTGAAAATAACTAACGGACTACTTTCAAAATTATGTTATCTGTTAATTAATGTTCAAACAACTGTGTTTTGATCGAGTGGCTCCCAATATCCGATCGACTTAGTTTTTTATATGCATGATCTTCTCAGAAGATTCTATAAAATGAATAGTTTGAATTATCGAAACGGATCCAAAATAATCAAACTCCATTTTTTTTTCCAGACCCTTCGTAGTATGTGTTTTAAGTATAATCAATTTTTTATTTATCAAATTCAAATTTTTATTGAAAATATTTTTTCGAAAATATAAAATTATCTTTTCAAAATATAATTTTTAAAAAAATAATAATATTGTGTATTAGTTACATGTCTTTCATGAAGTCTTTGGTCCCGTTTTGTGGAATTTTTTTTAGAATCAAAATTTGATAATCAAAAAATAAAAATTTAAAGCATCACTTTCATAACTTTTAAATAATCAATTTTTTCACTTTATTTAAATTATTTTTATAATAAATTATAAATAAAAATTATATAAAATAATCTGATATAAATATTCTGATGTAATCACATTTGCGATCAATCCATCCACGACTTCTATACCCAACAACTTGTCTGACTTCAATAATGTCACCCTTTTGGTTCTAGAAACATAAAACCATTAACGTTACCTTAGGCTCACTCTACAAAATTATAGGGTAGTGTTAGGCCTCATTTAATATATCAACAATGATTTAAAGCATTAATTCCACTACTTTAATAGAGCACTAATAACATGATAATAAAAAAAAAAAATAAAAAAAAAATAAATCAAGACTAAAACATCACATCATTGTGGGTGGAGCCTACTGCCAACTCATTAGAGTTAGTTTTAAAGCTCAAGAATTAAAGTTCCAAAACATTTTTTTTTAGTATATAACACTTTTAGTTTAAAAATCAAAAAAATATTAAAAAATCAAAAAATTTATAATCTATAATAAAAAGTTAAATTTTATTTTTTTGCACAGTTTTTTTTATAAAAAAACTAAAAAATCATTCCAAACATAATAAATTTTTTACCTCATATTTTAGTTAAAAAATAAAAAACTTACTAAAATAGCATGTTTGCAAACGAGGTCTTAAAACATGTATAAGTAGTGCTTTAATTTGAGTTAAGCTTCTTTGAATATGAGAAAATTTAAGAAGTTTGTAAGATTTATCATGAGTCCGATTTAATTATCTAATCTATTTATTTTATAACATTTTTAATATATATCATTTATGAAAAAAAAAATTAAGTTAGTTTGACAATTGTAACATTTTTTTTTATTTTATCATTTTTATGTTTAAAAAAATGGATGGTTTATTTTCAAAAATATATATTGTTGTCTATTTTTTCACTGACAAATGCGATAAAATAAAAATATTATGATTATTGTATTGATTTTTTTTTTCATGAATGATATAGATTGGAACCATAATCATAACATTTTTATTTTTTAAATCCCACTTTGATCCCTACACAAGTGTCAATGTCTCTCTTTTATTACTTCATTTTTAAATCTTTAACAAAATTCAATCATGTGACAAAACTATGACTACGAAATGTGGATGAAATGGGAAAATCATCCATGTTTTTCACCAATACAGTTTATCGTACATGATAAGCACATGAGAATTATATAATACAATATATATATATTCGTATGCAAAAAATTGGGACAAAGATGTAAGAAAATAGTGCTTTTGAAATAAATAAAAAAATATGACAAAGAAATCAAAGAGAAATGAAAATGAATAAATAAAAGACTGTGTTACCGTGAAAAATAGAATTTCGTGATTTCAATTTGTGCAAAACTCTAATTCATCTTTATAATTGTTCACAATTTGCGTTTTGTTTTAACTTAATACATTCATAATTTGGTATTGGTTTTGGGACAAAGTGTGTATTAGTGGAAAATATAAATGATTTTTTATCTCCTACCCTCATGTCGTAGTCACATTTGTGTCACATGACTAGATTCTATTAAAAATTTAAACAATTGAGTAATGACAGAGGATATCGACACTTGTGTAGAGATCGAAGTGAGATTTGATAAAAAAAAAAATTACAAGGGTTGATTGTCACAATTTCACATGTAGGGACCAAAGTGACATTTGACCAGAAACACAAGAGATTAACTGTTATGATTTCATGTGTAAGGACCAAAATAGGATTTAATGCAAAGTGTAGGAGTGTAAAGTATCATTTACCCTTATTTTTATTAATTTAAACAATAAATTTTGTGGTTTTGTATTAATTTTTAAAAAATAATTAAATACCTAAACAAATATCATAACCATAAACATAAAATATTATTCTAAAATTACTAAATAATTTCTCACTCACTTTATTGTCTCCCGCTAGACTAGACGTTGTCTTCTAAACTATTGATGAGCGGGCTAAAAACTTATCATTATAAAAAAATATTCTGGGGTCTAAGAGCATCTCCGATAGTGTATCATTTATTTCACTAAATTTGAGTAAAAATTCAATCTGATATCCAGCAATCCAACGAAGCATTGTGAGCTGTCATCAACACATTGGTCGACCAAGAGGATGACCGGCAGAAGTTCGGCCGATCGACCGGCCAGTGTAATCAATCAATTCTGGAAAAAAAAAATTTCCCTCTATTTCTGTTTCCCTCAATTCCTTTGCCATTTGCTTTTCCCTCCATTAATTATTTTCCATTTCTTTTTGCATCCATTAATTATTTCCCTCAAAAAGATATATATAAACAGATTAAACCAAGTAAATAATCTCAGCAAACAACGTTGTGTCTGGAACCAATTCATAACTGAAAACCAGAGCATAATGACTCTTCAACTTCTTATTTGTTCACTGATTTTTCATCCTCCTCTTCTTCCTCACCCTCTGATGATGAAAACATTGTTGCACTTGTGGGTCTTTATGAGATAAATAATGCTAGTATGATATATATTTTGATATCAAGTGGTCAACCAAAGAAAAAAGGTGGCTCTATCGGAGGACATAAATACATACGTCGTAAAAGAAGAATGGGTCATTATCGATTGTTTGCAAATTATTTTGATGTAAATCCAATCATTCATCTTTATCATTTCGAAGACGTTTTAGAATGTGTCGTGATATGTATTTGCGAATTTTGAATGCCATTGAAGAACACGACACATATTTTGTTCAAAAAAGGATACAACTCATATTCTCAGATTGTCTCCACTTCAAAAGATGACTTCAGCAATTAGAATGCTCGCATATGGAGTGATAGCAGATGCGGTTGAAGAATGGGCAAAGGTTCCCGCGTTTTTCTGGATGAGCACGAGTAAAGAAGCTAGTCCAAGACTATAGGTTTAGGGTAGCCACTTGGAATATAGGAACTTTAACGAGTAAGATGATGGAATTTGTAGATGTTATGATTAGGAGGAGAGTTAGTGTAGCATGCGTACAAGAAACTAAGTGGAGGGTGAAAAAGCTATAGAAATTGAGGATACCGGTTTTAAATTGTATTATAGTGGTAAGCATAGGCGCAGGAATGGAATAGGAATCATAGTTGTCAAGGGTCTTTTGGAAAATGTAGTAACGGTCATTAGGAAAAAGGATAGGATTATGTTAGTTAAACTAGTTGCTGGAGGGAAAATAGTGAACGTTATTAGTGCATACGCCCCTCAAGTAGAATTAGATGATCAGACTAAGATGGATTTTTGGGAGCGAATGGATGGGATCTTACAGGAGATACCCATAGGAGAGAGCCTAGTTATAGGTGGAGATTTCAATGGCCATGAGGCATAGATAAACTAGGCTATGAAAGGGTGCACGGTGGATGTCATGACCCGAACCCGCCCCTATGGGTTAAGGACATAACCGGCCAGTAATCCTGTGATTACCTACGGCCTCAGACCAAAACAGACATAACTCGTCAGAGTAAAGGGGCCAAACGGAAGCAAAAATTTAAAACTTTGTCCATAGAGCCGTGCTTATATGCACATCAAACAAACCATACTCATATACGTTAATAACCCACATCAAAAGTACAGTAGCATAAACTTCTTTACAGACATGATCATCTAAACTGAGCCAACCCATAACAGACTATATACAAATATACACAAAGTCCTTGCCAACAAGACAAAACGTAAATGCATAACAAAATGGCAAGGATGGGTCTCGTGCGTGAGACACAAGGCTGACTCTCCAAAACTCGTGTTGTTCATGGCAGACTTCACTGGGGCTGGGTTTGGACTTCTCTTGGCTCACCTACAAACACATGAATGAGCGTGAGCTATAGCCCAGTGAATAATATCAAATATAGAAGTTACATAACAATGTAGAACAACAGGTTCCAAACGGCCTTGGGCCTAATTCATATTTCTATTTAACAGATATATATAACTATACGAATTTCAAATCAAGTGACTTGTAGTTTCAACATTCTGGCCTTTGGACCATTCAGATTTCCATTCATGTCAAAATGGCCTTCGGCCCACTCATTTATGTCAAAACGGCCTTCGGCCCGATCATTTATGTCAAAACGGCCTTCGGCCTGTTCATTCTTGTCAAACGGCCTTCGGCCCACTCATTCATGTCAAAACGGCCTTCGGCCCACTCATTCATGTCAAAATGACCTTCGGTCTATTCATATAAGTCAAAACGACCTTTGGTCCATTCATATATGTCAAAACGACCTTTGGTTCGTTCATTTCTATCAAAACGACCTTCGGTCCATTCAATTCTATCAAAACGACCTTTGGTCCATTTATGTTTATCAAAACGACCTTCGGTCCATTCATTTATTCATGTCAGACTTTTGTCCACAATCCCAATTAGCAACTCATAAAGCTTATAAGGGAATAAACAATTGGACATTCACAAGCATTCGAATATCGATATTACTCACAGTGATCGGCTTGTGGATTCGCCCTGGAGCTTGACCCTACACATTCCATGAACACAAAAGGGTCATTAACAATTCAATCCGTTCCTTAATTCACATATTCCTCTTTAGGCTTTATTCTTATCTCATTAACTCATTTACGATGCTTAATGTATGCCTAAGAGTGATTACAAGTGAAAGAGAACGGAAAACGAAACACAGAACACATGAACAAAATTTCAGAAAACAGGGTCCCCGCTCGAGCGTGGACTTCCCCGCTTGAGCGGACCCAAGAGGCCTGCAAAAGTACTGGTTACCTCAAAATTATGCTCGAGCGTGAGTTAGGGCGCTCGAGTGGAAGGCCTGTTCACAAAAGCTCCCCGCTCGAGCGTGAAACATCTCGCTCGAGCGAAGGTCCAACTCTGCAAAAAGCGCTGGGAGCACGATTTTCCCGCTCGAGCGTCATGTTCCACGCTCGAGCAGACCTCAAAATTCTGGAAAACCCATAATTGTGTTCTTGAGCCTTATTTCAACTTCCAACCAACAATTCATGCATACTATGGCTCGAATTACTCATAGACATGTACTAACATGGTACAAGCATAACTTATAACATATTGAAGCTCAATTTCATAATTTATTTGCATGCATGTCCCAAAATATCACAACTCATCACCAACATGCTCAAATTCAAACATTCAAGCTCATATCTTCATAAATTGTACATGCATGTGATGAACTAGCCACATACTCAACTTAGACAACACAAATGGTGATCAAAACATAAGTTTCAACCCAAAACTCTACTTGAATCATGTATTTCAAGCTTATACATGCTATTTCAAAACAATCTCTTACATGCATGCATATATCAAGCTTTAATTCAACAAAGCCAACCCAATTTCATTCAATTTTACTCTTGGTCACCTAATTAGCTTGGACACACACAAAATTACAAATTATAATCTAAGAATTACTCACCTAGGAGCTTGATCCTCACAATCTATGATCAAATCTTGAATAATCTTCAAGGTTTCCAAGCTTTAAGCTAAGTTTGCACAATTCTCTTCTCTCTCCCTCTCTACAGCCGACTCTCTTCCTCACAATAGTCTAACTCAGATTTTTGAGTTCATAAGAGCTAGAGGGGAGTGTAGTGCTATCATACAACAAGGCCCACTAATATAATATTTCAATAGAAAATATTTGGGCACGTAATTCATCATTTTGATCAGTTTAATCTGACCAGAATCAATTTCTAATTAAATTTCACCGTAGGCTCTAAAAATTATGCCAATTACAATGGCGCAATCAATTTTGGGTTCTGTGGCCGATAAGGCCCTCAATTTAATTTCCAAAGCAGATTATTCAAACAGATTTTCCTACGGTGAACAGATAGAATTTCAAAATCACATATATTCCCATAATGGCACACAAAATCATGCTAAACACAAATCAAGGACCAATTAGCATACTACGGAACAGGGGTATCACAGTCTTCCCCCCTTTAGGAAGTTTGGTCCTCCAAACTTAATTTACCTTCGCCAGGAAACAAATTTGGATAGCGTAGTCGCATTTTCTCCTCTTTGTCCCATGTAGCATCTGTCCCATAGTGTTCTTTCCATTCCACTTTCACCATTGGGATGGATTTGCTTCTCAATTGTTTCACTTGCCGATCAACAATTCGCTCCGGCCATTCAGCATATTCCATATTTTCATCAATAACAACCCGGTGATAATCAATCATATGAAACGGGTCTCGAAGGTAACCCCTCAACATTGACACGTGAAACACATTATGGATTTGCTCGAATCCCGGTGGCAAGGCAACTCTGTAGGCAACTGGACCAAGCCTTTCCAAAATCTGAAACGGCCCAATGTAACGGGGCGACAACTTGCCCTTTTTCCCAAATCTGACTTGGCCTTTCATTGGGGACACACGGATGAACACATGGTCACCAACCTCGTACTCAAGAGGTCTTCTTCAAACGTCTGCATAATTCTTTTGCCGATCTTGAGCTGTTTTGAGCCTTTGCCGAATCACTTTGATTTTCTCAGAAGTGTCTTGCACAATTTCGGGCCCAAGCAAAGCTCTATCCCCGACCTCTGTCCAACAAATAGGTGATCTACACTTCCTACCATACAAAGCCTCGTATGGTGCCATACCGATGCTAGAGTGAAAGCTGTTATTATAGGCAAATTCTGCAAGTGGCAAATAATCTTCCCAACTTCCCTGAAAATCCAAAGCACACATGCGAAGCATATCTTCCAAAGTTTGTATTGTTCGTTCTGATTGCCCATCTGTCTGTGGGTGAAATGCAGTACTGAACCTTAGTTCTGTTCCCATAGCTTCCTGCGAACTTTTCCACAACCTGGATACAAATTTCAGATCTCTATCCGATACAATAGATATTGGAACTCCGTGTAAACGGACAATCTCATCAACATAAATAGTAGCCAATCTATAAGCAGTAAATGTAGTTTTGACAGGCAGAAAATGTGCAGATTTAGTCAGTCTATCAACTACAACCCAAACAGAATCCATACCTCGAGAAGCCCGAGGTAGGCCAACAACGAAATCCATAGTCACATGTTCCCACTTCCATTCAGGAATAGGGAGAGGTTGAAGTAGACCGCCCGGTTTCTGATGTTCAGCCTTAACTTGCTGACACTAAAGGCACTTGGACACATAGGCTGCAACCACTTTCTTCATTTTAGGCCACCAATAGGTTTGTTTCAAGTCCCGATACATTTTATTGTTACCCGGATGCATAGCAAATACGGATTTGTGGGCTTCATCTAGGACCCTCTTCTTTAGTTCTGGGATATCAGGGACACATAGTCGGTTTCAGAATTTCAACACTTCATTCTCAACGCCAAACTCTGCTTTCGTATTTGTCTCAAATTCATCAATCACCTTTCTTAGGAACTCATCCTCTTTCTGTTTCTATTTGATTTCATCAACAATGGCCGGCTCGGCGGTAATAGCGGCTATCAATCCGCCCTGCCCACATACTATTACTTCAATTTCAGACCTCTCAAAGTCTTGCAAAATTTCCCTTTGTTCTGTAAGCAAACAAGCCATACTCCCTGTTGATTTTCTGCTCAAGGCATCAGCAACTGTATTGGCTTTCCCAGGGTGGTACTGAATCTCAAGATCATAGTCCTTGATTAGTTCAAGCCATCTCCTTTGTCGTATATTCAGTTCTTTCTATGTAAAGAAGTATTTTAGGCTCTTGTGATCTGTGTAGACTTCACACTTTGCCCCATACAAATAATGCCGCCAGATTTTCAAAGCAAAAACAACTGCGGCCAATTCTAGGTCATGCGTTGGATAACTCTTCTCATGTGGCCTCAACTGTCGGGAGGCGTAGGCAATAACTTTTTCGCTCTGCATTAACACACAACCCAAACCGTTATAAGACGCATCACTGAAGATTACAAAATTTTCCGTACCTGAAGGTAGTGTCAAAATTGGTGCAGTGGTCAATCTTGTTTTCAGTTCTTGAAAAGTAGATTCTCTTTCATCATTCCATTCAAACGGTTACCGTTTACGTGTTAATTGGGTAAGAGGCACGGCTAATTTCGAAAAGTTCTTCACAAACCTCCGGTAGTACCCAGCTAAGCCCATAAAACTGCGAACCTCTGTCACATTAGTCGATGTAGGCCAATTCACAATTGCCTCTATTTTCTGCGGGTCCACTGAAATTCCTTCCTTGTTGATCACATGCCCTAAGAAAACAACTTCATCCAACCAAAACTCACATTTCTTTAGTTTAGCAAATAATTTCCTTTCTCGAAGTATTTGTAAAACAGTTCTCAAATGGTGTTCATGTTCAAGTCTATCTTTAGAGTATATCAAAATATCATCGATGAAAACTACAACGAACTCATCAAGGTAGGTTTTAAAAATTCTATTCATTAGGTCCACAAATGCTGTCGGAGCATTAGTCACTCCAAATGGCATAACAAGAAACTCAAAATGACCATACCTCGTTCTGAATGCTGTTTTCTCAACATCCTCTGCCTTAACTTTCAGCTGATGATACCCGGATCTCAAATCAATCTTAGAAAACACCTGTGATCCCTGCAACTGGTCAAATAAATCATCAATACGGGGTAAGGGATACTTGTTCTTTATCGTTACCTTGTTCAATTCTCGATAATCGATGCACAGGCGCAAGGTACCATCCTTCTTTTTCACAAATAACACCGGTGCGCCCCAAGGCGAAGTGCTAGGCTGGATAAACCCCTTGTTAAGCAGGTCTTGCAACTGTTCTTTTAATTCTTTCATCTCGGCAGTAGCCATTCTGTAGGGAGTCTTAGAAATAGGCGGGGTGCTTGGCACAGTCTCAATAGTAAACTCTATCTCCTTGTCTACCAATTCCCCTGGTAATTTATTTGGGAACACATCTGGAAATTCTCTAACAATAGGAATATCATTCAATTCAACATTCACAGATTGTTCAGTCAGTACATAGCACAGATAACCCTGGCACCCCTTCCTGATCAGTTTACATGCTTTCATTGCAGATATCAAATAAGGTGGAGGCACTACCCCATTACCCACAAACACAATTTCTTTTTGTTCTGGTGGTTTAAATACAACCCTTTTTGTCACACAATCTATGGTGGCACAATACTTGGTCAACCAATCCATGCCCAAAATTACATCAAAATGTCTAAAGTTCAAGGGCAATAAATCTATATATAAGGTAGCATCCTCAATATGCATGTCACAAAACCGATATATATAGTTACATAACACAGATTCCCCTGATGGAGCAGACACACACAACAAATATGGCAACAACTCTAGGGGTCTTTTCAGTCTAGATGCAAATGTATATGTCACAAATGAGTGTGTTGATCCAGAATCAATTAATACAAAGGCATCCTGATTACATATTGAAATAGTTCCTGAGACAACGGCATTGGCATTCCGTGTATCGCCCGGAACAAGCGCAAAAACTCTCCCCTGTCTCACGGTATCCCTGGTAATAGCGGATCTCAAAGTATTTCCCGGCTTTGGAGCTGATGCAGTGGAACTAGCTGCTATCTTTCCACCATTCTGATTACACTCTCGGGCCATATGCCCTTGTTTCCCACACTTGAAACAGGCTCCTGATGCACGGTAACAGACTCCACGGTGCCTTTTGCTACAGATATTGCACATGGGAGCTGTGTCTCGGGAAGAATTTGAAGTAGTGGAGGAGCCCGTGTTTTGCTTTTTCAGAAATTTCTTCTTCGAAAAGAAGCCTTGCCTTTTGTTACCCTTCCATTCTGTTATTGGCTTAGCTTGTCTAGCTATATTAGCCTCTGATATGATGGCCCTGTCAAGCACCCCAATGTAGGTTTCCAACTTTAGAACATTCACCCTCTCTAGGATGTCACTGCGGAGTCCACCTTCAAAGTGTCTTGCCTTCTTATAATCGGTGTCAATCACGTGTGGTGCAAACTTGACCAATTCAGTGAACTCGGCCTCATACTCAGCCACTGTCATGCTATCTTGCTTGAGTTCCATGAACTCGGCTACTTTCCTATCCCGAACGCATTGCGGGAAGTACTTGTCGTAAAAGATCTCCAGAAATTTTACCCAATCCACATCTTTATGATTTTCTCGCATCAACATCCACCATCTTCTTGCTTCGTCTTCTACCATAAAAGTGGCTAGGAGCACTTTCTGAGTCTCTGAACAGGGGAACACTTCAAATAATTTCTCAATGCCGAGGACCCACGCTTCAGCTTTCAACGGATCTAATCCCCCGTGGAACTGTGGTGGTTTCATTTTCTTGAATTACTTGGTGAGAGCTATTATTCGATCATCATTTTGATTATTTGGCACGGGTGGTGCCGGAGGTGGAGGTGGCGGGTGTGGTTGCTGCCACTGTTGTTGCCACTTGTGGACGCGCCCTCGGGCTTTATGCCACCACAGTTCGGACTCGATTTTGTCACGGTTCTTAGTTTGAACCAAAGAGTCCAAATCCGGCAAATCGTTTTGAGAAAACAAATTTTTAGAAAAGAAGTGCCAAACATGGACTGCTTTGCCAGATACAGAGTCGCCACCTAAATATTTTTTAATGGGGGAATTTAGGAAACCCTAACTCGTTTGCCTAAGGCCACGTGTCCGTCATTACCGAAGTTGCCTCGGCTCGGGAACTTGGGTACGATTGGGGAAGGTCAGCTATGAGCACCCCCTCTCGCCTGATCCGAAGATCGGCCTCTACTAACCATGATATCCGATTTTGAAAATGTTATGTGTTCTTATTCCGGTTAATTAGCTAGAATTACTACGTGATGCGCACAACACAAAAGTATAGACTAGATCGCCTAATTTGGAACGAAGCATTGCATATCCGTTTGTTTGAAAAATGTTTGAAATTCGCTACTCGCAAGTAGGCTAAAACACGGATTTCAATGAGTTATTCCAACTCAAACAATCCAACCTTCATCCACAGGCATTCAGGCAGTTTATATCACATAAGCATCTAGCCACATGGTAAGCATGCTGTCATGGCAAACACTCACACTCATGCAAGGTGCTAAAGCATAAAAGCTTACTGAGTACTCCGAGCCAAAACAAGGAACATGTTAGCAATCATGCATGACCCAAGTCCATGTCAAGTGGCTAATGCAACGCATACAGAATGTTGATAGAATAGGCTCGGCTAATCCTAGGATGGCATGTGGGATGCAACAAGTAGCACGTATTCAAGTTAGATTTGAAATACTATGCAGTTAGCGTGATGCGCCGAGCTCGGTGCATGCAATACTGATGAATGATGCACGCATGCATAGCATAAGGTATGCTAAGGTAAGTATGTCCTAATACTAACCATCAAAAACAGGTAAGTAAAAGGGAGAAAGAAGTTGGGGGGGGGGGGGTTGGAAGACATGCACACACGCACCCACACTTATTACAATTTTGCCCTCGCTCGGAGGGACCGAAAGAATAATACAATTAATTAACCTACAAGCTAATTAAAATGTTACAGACCAATTAAACTAATTAAACTAGTTAAGCAAATTAACTAATCTAAGAAAGCAGTAAGCAGCGTCGGGAAGATGGCCCAATGCAATACGTGCTCGGCTCCGCTCGGGAGTCCACGACCATGCACAAGTTGCCTCTGCTTTGACTGTTATCCTCCTCTGAAGACTGCACAAGTCCCAGGGTTGCTTCTCTGAGTGCTGTGGAACACCACCGGCTGAGAGGAATGGCCACCGGCCAAGGGGAATGGTCACCGGCCACTGATTAAGCTATCGGCCATTGATGGATGGCCGGTCGGCACTGGAGATGGCCGGCCGGCCAAAGCTTCCTGCAGAATCTGTTTTTGACAGCAGCAGAGGGCAAAACAAGGCATGGCAATGCATTTCAAGCAAATGTATGCACCAACATATCCCTTATCATGTTTATGACTCAAAGGGACATGGTTCTCGATTCCCGGACCACCGATCGCGCATTTTAATGCGTAATGGCCCAAGAAATCAAAGTGTGCAATTTTAATATGGGATGAAATGCACGAAACAAATGATGGGCCCCCAAACCTCTATCATAATCAATTCAAGAGGCAAGAGATGCATGTTATGACATGCAACCTAAACATGCAAACTAAGCATGCAACATGATACAAGCATGCGACAACATGTAAAATGGACTTACACTAACATGGGTAGCCCTCAAGCATGCCAAAATCAGTGGCCAATTGCTAAGAGAATGAGGACCAAATAACATGCAAGCATGCATGCACACAAGGACCAACACTTAGGCAATGAAGATCAACTCTCAAGCACACTTAAGAGGATGAAAACATGGACAAATGGCATGCATTATAAGCTCTGAAAATCAAGTCATGAAAGGTGCCAAACCAACTAGACAAGACAAACAAGGCATGCAAGCAAAGCCAAAATTCAAGGCAAGTCAAAGGTGTATTGAACTATACTTAGCAAAATCGAACATGGCATGAATTAAGCAACCAAAATCAAAGTTTTAGCATATTAAGACAAAGCCAATAACACATCTAGATGGCATCTAAATGGCTTAAATATGCAAGCATGCACAAGGACCTAAACAAGGGGCATAAGGCAACAACCTTTTAACACATTAAAGGGGCATCAAATGTAAGCATGCAAGCACACCATGAGGACTAAAATCACATGAAAAGTGGTTCCAAACCACCAAAATGATGCAAGGATGGCATGCTAGAGGGGTCAATGCTTAAGGCATACAAGAGAGGTTACATGGTAGCTATACAAAGCAAATCATGGACAACCCAAATGACCCCAAACAGACCTTAAGCACATCAAAACATGCATATAAGCTTCACAAAGCTAAGCCAAAAACATGCTAGAAACAAGGCTCAAAGCACAAGACATGTTAAGGCTAAAACATGGCATTACAAGACAAGTATGCAAGGCATGCAAGGTGTGTCCAAACCAAGAAAAAACAGAGCTATATTATGACATAATAAGCACAAAAATCAGTTAGGACATGGCCAACATGAACCTAAATTAGATGCTCACACATAAGGCAAAAATGGCCCTTTTCAAGGACAACAAGGAGAGGGGGTGGCCCTCTCCTTCTTAGGACCTCAAGGCACCATCCTCACCACTGAAATCCCTCAAGATTTCAGTGGTGTGGAGGCCCAAACACAATGGTCCCGGAGCTCACCAGAAATGCACAAAAATGGAGCGTAACAAGGCTTAAGAGGGGTCAAACAGCCTCAAAGCTCAAAACACTCTTAAACAACTATTTAGAGTGGGCAAAAACAAGACTTTTATATGTTATACACCAAGTCTAAAAACAGTTGCAAGGTAGTCAAAAAAGCTATGCAAAAATGGGGTAAAAAGAGCAAGAATGTTACCCTTGAAGACCCTCTTCACAAATGGTGGACTAGCTGCTTCTTTGAGCTCAAAACCACCCAAGAACACCAAGAACAGACCTCTGGCCCTTCAGCAACCAAGATAAGGTGTAATGGTGGGTGTTTGTGTGCAATAGTAAGGCTAAACACACACAAATACACAAGAGAGAGATATAGGAGATGGAGGATATGCAAACCCTAACCCTAAAACTCAAAGCTCTCTGAAAATGTTGTCCAACCCTAAACAAGAGAGAAGCGACTTCCTTTTATAGACAATCCCTCTTGTAAAGCTTCCAAGGCAAGCTAACAAGGTTGAAATCCCTTCATACACGTGTATGGAGGGAAGCAAAAGTGGGTGCCAGCTATCACAGCTGGCACAAAAATATTTGCAAAAGCAGATGAACAGTGGTCGGCCAGCCAAAAATGCAATTTGACCAAAAAAGATGGCCGGTCGACCATCTATAGTGCCGACCGGCCAAACATTTGGCCGATGGCAACAAAACACAGCCGGTGGCCTCAAGCCATGGCCGGTGGAGTGTGGGGATGGCCAACAAGCCATTCCCTGCCCCCCAAAGCAAAAACACAAGCGTTTGGTGTAAAACCAAACACAAAACGGTCTAGTTGAGAGATCTTGAGGCAAGACGCGTAGCCGAGATCTCCGGGAACTCAAGACGAACACAAACATGGATGATCACCGAGTGTTCAAACGGTGACGTCCAAGTCTTGATGACGGTCAAAAATGGGGTGTCTACAGTTGCCCCTCTTTGACAGAACTCGAAAGTCATAACAATGACGGGAGTGAATGTCAAAGCCCAGAGACGACCCATTTTTGACAAGGCTGAAGACTTAGACAAAGCATACAAGCTGCAGACAAGATATGCGCTCGAAGGCAGGGGCAAAATGCAACTGACAATGCAAGAAGCCGAGCATAACTTATGATCATGCTAAGAAAGCTGTAACAAAGCATAACATGCGACAGTTTTAAGCTAGCATACACCAAACTACACTACAATGTAGAAAGGATGTAAGAGAATTATGTAATTCTCGATACGTCTCACTCGGAGGATACAATACCTGTGCGGCTCGTCTGGTTACACCAGCTTCAAATGAACCGTACATACAATATCATGCCTAAAAGAGAAAGAAAACTCAACAGGTACAATATCGTTAGCAACATGCATAACAATGCAAGCGAGAAGTGCGCGACAACGCGAATGTAGGATTTAAGGTCTCCTTAGACCAAGGGTGCACAAACAGTGCGATAATATGCAATTGAATCTAATGTAATGCAAATGATATGCAAAATTACAAAACAAATTTAAATGCAAAACATACAAAATTATGTATAAACAATGCAAATGATATGCAATGCAATTGAAGCATGATCCAATCATGAACAGTTCAAAACTACACAAATGTCAAATAGGTTGATGGAGGTGCAAAGTTCGTCTACCATAGAAAAGGTGCCGCAACCCTCAAACCAAGTTCAACATGGAATAGGCGCGTACACATGCAGAACTATGAGTGATGTAGACGGACACAAGGACAAGTAATTGGGTGGAATGACATAAGTGGGGAATGACCCGCTAATGAAAGAACATGATCCTAATGCTGGATGCAAAAATTACACTACAATGTAATATATACAATGGATATGGCTCGCGGGCCAAAACATATCTTGCCTAGGAAAGGCATGGACACAAACAAACCACATCTAACACGGAAAATGGCGCCGTCACCCTCAAACCAACATACCAGCGTGGAATAGGCGGCGTACACCAAATCTCATAACCGCGTTTCAACATGAAAAGTATGGGCACATACCAGACCAAACTCAACATGGAAAGGCGCAAGCCATAGATGGAAGTGATGCAGTGAATGCATGCAATCTATAATGCAATATATACAAATATGCAATGGAATGTATAGAGTGAATGCATGACATATGCAATATTTACAATGATGCATGACATATGCAATATTTACAATGGATAAGGCCTGCGGCCAAACTGTGTCTTGCCTAGGAAAGGTATGGACACACACAAACCACATTTAACACGGAAAATGGCGCCGTCACCCTCAAACCAACATACCAGCGTAGAATAGGCGGCGTAAACCAAATCTCATAACTGTGTTTCAACATGAAAAGTATGGGCATATACCAGACCAAACTCAACATGGAAAGGCGCAAGCCATAGATGGAAGTGATGCAGTGAATGCATGCAATCTACAATGCAATATATACAAATATGCAATGGAATGTATAGAGTGAATGCATGACATATGCAATATTTACAATGATGCATGACATATGCATGAAAGGAAAATGCATGGCATATGCGATTTCTTTTGAATGAACGCATGACAATGCATGAAAGGAAAATGCATGATAATACGTTTTTTTGTTTTTGTTTTTTTTTTGAAAGTGCAAATGATGCATGTTGATGCGAATGCGTGATACCGTACGTCCTTTGATGTGCACGACAATGCACATGATCTTGAATGCGCGACCACGCACGTCGCTTGAAATGCATGACAATGCATGTTAACTCTAATGTGCGACAATGCGCGTCGCTTGAGATGCATGACAATGCATATGAACTCGAAACGCGTGTTTAAGGTCTCGCCAGACCGAATGGAGGTGTATGACAATGCAAATGATACTTGGAATGCGCGACACCGCGCGGCTTTTGAAACGCATGACAATGCAACTATTGAAATGCATGTCAATGCAAACTAAACTCAAATGTGCGTTACAACGCACGTCCATTGAAATGCATGATGATGCAAATGAAGTGCGCACGACAATGCGACATAAGAATGTGCACACTAATGCAAGCATGGCGTGCGCATGACAATGCGAGATGTGTGCGTAACGAGTGAGATGGCATATAATCAATGCGCGTTTCACGACAAAACATTGCAACTTATGCATGCAGGGTAACTTTTGAATCTCTCTAGGAGAAAAAAGGATACAAAAAGGATATGCCACGCACGTACTTGAGTGCTTCGCACAGAAAACACGGTCCAAGGTCAAAACGGAGTTTGGTTGAGCTTCGGAAATGCACTGTCTTGCACTATCTTGAAAAATGGAGGCCCCAAACCACATACCTGACCCAAAAAAGGTTGTAGGAGGCTCACCAGCCATCATAGAAGGTCACCGGCTACCCACCGGCCACAAAAACATTCCACCGGCCAAATATTTGGCCGACCAGCCAAAAGTTTGGGCGACCGGCCAAATCTTGCTGAGTCGGGACAGTTTGGTCATTTCGGCATGGCTTTTATAAAATAGGGCTTCTAGCCCTATTTTTTTTCACTTTCTCTTGGCCGAAATTCCTTCCCCCCTCTCTCTAGAGTATTTTCCCCTCTTTCATTCACCGCTTTCCTCGGTTTTTGTGCCCGTTTCGTTGTTCGATTCGCGAAGCCCTTCGCGTTTCGAACATTTTCATATGAACAAAACTTCGTTTCGGTGTTTCCTTTTCGATTTTCACCACTCGGGGTTTGTTTCCCTCGGGTTTTTCTTGATTTCCATGCCTTTTCCACATTCCGGCTTTTCCGGCCATTTTCCGCCCTCTCGGGGTTGACTTTTCGTTGACCCTTTGCATTATAGCCCGATTTTCTCTCTTCCGGCCGTCTTCACACCACTTTTGACATGGCAGATGATATTCCACGGGGTGGGACTCCCCCGGATCACAAGATGGACCTAGAGGCTGAGCTCCTCCCCTTGAGCGTCCGCCCGTTCGACCTACCGGCCGGTGATTCACATACTGCCTCCTGATGGACTTCGCCAGTTCAGGAGCTTCGATAGGACGGTGCCTCCAGAGCTTCTCCTGCGCGAGCCGGAGTCGCATTTGTCATTTGGCGCTTCTGAGGTACATTCTTCCCCATTTCGTTTCCCGCAATGTAGAACATTTTAACTGCCGTAGTTGATTATGTTCTTTAACTGCTTAGTCCGGATACACCAATACATTGTATATTGTAGTTGACTGTGAACACACTTGTACTTGATATCTGTTTGAATTGGAACACGCACACACACTGTATTTGCCCCGAACCACTCAAACACACTGACACATCACATGTTGTAGTTTACTTCGAGCACACCGGCACCCGATATCTGTTTGGACTTCAAAACGTGCACACACGCTGTATTTGTACTGAACCACCCAAACACGTTGACACATCACATGTTGTAGTTCACTGTAAGCACACCGGCACCCGATGTTTGTTTGAACTTGAACACGTGCACACACGGTGTATCATTACCAATTCTGAATGCTTTTCAAAACTGTACATTTTATATTGCTTCGCGACTGTTTTGTTCTTGAATACAGGGAGATTCCCATGCCTTCCGGGGGTATGGGAACATCGCCGCCCGAGGCTGGTACATAAAGCTGCCCGATGCGGTCCGTCACATCATGGACCAGGCCGGGTTCGGCGCATTCTGCAGGGGACTCTCGCGCCTTACTGCGAGCAGGCCTCTCCTTGCTGCTCTAGTGGAGAGGTGGTGGGACACCACCGACTCCTTCCACTTCTCTGCTACGGGAGATATGACGATGACTCCCTATGACTTCTCGATGCTCATCGGCATCGGGGTAGGGGGTGATCCGATCCCCTTTGACACTGACATGGATGAGTGGGAGGCCGCTCAGATTTACCTGCTCGGCGAGGTGCCGCCTCTCGCGCGTCCCTGCTTCGTCAGGTACTCGTGGTTCGAGGTCCAGTTCAGGGTTCAGCCAGCCTTGGTCGAGGAGGCTCCGATGACTCAGGAGGAGGTGGAGCGGTATGTGCGCGGCTTCCTCATGTTTCTGCCGGGGATGACTATTTTCGCCAATCGGGCGAACACCGTGCCCCTCTGTCTGCTCAGCGCTCTCGTGGACGTCACCAGGATCTTGTGCTTCGACTAAGGTGGTGCTGCCTTGGCCACTCTGTACGGATATATGAGCTCAGCCTCCTGTTGCAGCGGACAGTTACTCGGGGGCTACTGGCGAGCTTGAGAGGTACATTTTCTTCTTCTGTTTTTCATTTCTGCTCTACATTTTCTGTACTCTGTACACGGCACACACTGTGCACTCTGCTTCACACCGACTGTATACTGCACACACGGCACACACATACTTTGCTTTACACTGATTGTACACTGCACACACTGTACACTCTGCACAATACACTGCACAATACACGGTTCTGCAATTTCTGCTTTATTCTGTGTTCTGCCTTATCTGATAAGCATACTGATATTTGCTCTGCAGTTGTGGGTCTACACCTACTTTCCGAGACTTGCGCCCGTGCCAGACGTAGAGACCCCTCTCGGTGTTCCCTTCTCCCGCCGTTTCGATGTCAGGTGTGTGCGAAGACCCCGGGAGACGTTCATCTTCTTCCGCCGCTACTTTGACACCATCACCCCCGCAGAGGTATGTTTAGAACTGACAGTTCATTTAAGCTTCGCTTTACACTGTATTTTCTGATGACAGTAGATAACAAACTATATGTCATTCACAAATCACCTGGCAGCCTTGGGCTCCATTGCCAGCGACGATTCGGGAGAGGTTTGCCGGTGCTGAGGAGACCGCCCGGTTCAGGATCTTGCTAGAGGGCCCCGTCTGTCGGGCTTGGTACCTAGGTGAGCGTTTCCTACGCCAGACCCTAGGCTTACCAGAGCAGATAGTCCCGGTCCACCCTCCTGAGCATATGAGGGATACGGAGAGGTTCACTCCCGAGCAGATGGCCGACTACACAATCGGCTGGGATGCGATCCGCTTCAGAGGTATAGGCGACTACTCAGAGTACGTTCGGACATACATTATGCGGCCTCTGAGTAGTGGCCGTCGAGTTGAGCGAGAGAGGCCCGCGGCGCCAGCGGCTAGAACAGGAGGCGGGGTAGGGACATCGAGGGCGGCTCGAGTCCGTGGCAGGAGTGGAGCTCAGAGAGGACGGGGGGGTAGTTGGCCAGCACTACCCACTACGATGACATGCCGAGGGCAGGGTGGGGAGACTTATCAGATCCCCATTGCTCCCCCTCCGGCTGATCATGAGTTAGTCGGGTTCTACGACTTACCTTCGGTATGTACTACTTCATCTTGCATCTTGCATTGTTATTTCGTTTCAGTTTATTGATATTCCGCATAATACTGATGCATCTAATACTTTTACAGGCTTCCTCCGAGTACACCCGCCAGTCCGTGGAGCTGACTGCTTCGGTGATGGGGATGTTCCAGCGGAGTCTCGATCTTCTGGCCATCTATGGCATTCCGGTATGTTTTTCTGGCCACGGTCTCGAACCATACATAAACTGCTTCATACACTCTGATGCGCAGTACAACACCTGATATACTGCCCTCGCGGCATCTGATACACTGTACTCATACACTGCATTCTGCACTGATAAACTGCTCACAGTATTCACGCACTATACTCATACACTGCATTCTGCACTGATAAACTGCTCACAGTATTCACACACTGTACTCATATACTGCATTCTGCACTGATAAACTGCTCACAGTATTCACGCACTGTACTCATACACTGCATTCTGCACTGATAAATTGCTCACAGTATTCACGCACTGTACTCATACACTGCATTCTGCACTGATAAACTGCTCACAGTATTCATCCACTGTACTCATACACTGCATTCTGCACTGATAAACTGCTCACAGTATTCACGTACTGTACTCATACACTGCATTCTGCACTGATAAACTACTCACAGTATTCACACACTGTACTCATACACTGCATTCTGTGCTAATAAACTGCTCACAGTATACTGTTGCGTTTGCTTTTTGTGCTTTTCAACATCCCTTCCAGATCCCTATTGTGGGAGGTGCTCCGGCCGGACCTTCCATTTCCACCCGAGATGGCAGAGTATACCCCCGCACCAAGGCGGGGCGCACTCATGTTGGGAGTAGCTCATGGGCACCCGTCCCTGATGATGGTGATGAGTCCGAGGCTGAGGCTGAGGCTGAGGCAGAGGCGGAGGCAGAGTCGTCCGAGGAGGAGATCGAAGACGGCTCGGGCTCAGACTCAGATGATGATGCTGATGACGATGCTCCTGGACCTTTGTCCAGGAAGAGGACGAGGACAGACCCCTAGACCTGAGGCCTTTGGACATTGATCCAGATTTTGCTATTTTTTTTTTCGTCCTTTTTTGTACTTTTCTTCTTTTTTTGCTGGTAGCTAGAGTACCTTGTACTGCTGCAGGCAGGTTTTTGTTTCCAAAGCTTTGTAGTTGAAAAAGATGATGAAATGAAATAAAACTTTTTATCTGAAAAAGTGTTACATTTGTACATTTCATATATTGCATCGCATTGCATCATATTACACCTCAATGTAAATGAGATTGATCTCTTGTTTTGAAAACCAACCATTTACATTGTAATAACCAGGTAATGAACCAACCAATAGCAAAACAACCCATACAAACCACTGCTCATTCTAAACACTCGGCTCATACTCTACTGGGGATTAATCTGCATACAGCCCATAACACAGCACTTGGTTCATTCTGCACACGGCGGATCCTGAACAAGCAGTCCAATCTGACAAGACAGACTGTAAAGGTTGAATCTGCTGAAGTTGAAGCACACTCAGATGCCCCAAATTGTCCCCTTCTTCTTTTGCTTCGCATAAATGTGGAGAACGGCACAGCACTCTGAGCACAGATGGTTTTGTTTTTGAAAATATATATTTTTTTTAAAAAAAGGGCTTTTTAACCGGGGTATCGAGCCTACGACTGAACACAGTAAAAAGACTCAACAAAAGGGTACAACTCTAAACACAACGAGACGCGCTCAGAAGAGACTCAAAACAAAAGTCGAGGTAAACAAAACAAAAGACGCGACACACGGACGTGTTTACAGAAATGAGAGACCTCAGATCTCGAGGAGCCAGTTCCTCCGGGTATGTTTCCCACCCTTTCTTATTTGTGATTCTCACATCACTCGGCCCTCAGGTTCGGTTTTTCTCTCAAAACCCTTTTCTCACTTTTCTCACATCGTACGTCTCTCTATTCTTTATTCTCTCATTTTTCATCCCTTCCCAGGTATGGTCGATGGGCAAATTGTAGGTTGTGGACTCTTGCCCAGCATACTCAGCTCGCGGTTATTTCCTTCCGGGACGTCTAGTCGATGTTCTAGATGGGGGATGGAGTATCTCGATCCATTCCAATTTGTGCTTCGCACTTGGCTTGATACCTTGTTGTTTGGAGGATGTGAGAGCTTTCAGCCCTTTTGTTGTTAACCTCAGTTGTGCCTTCTTCTGGCGAATACAGTGCCCTTCTGGCAAGTATGTTGATGATGGGGGGAAAGACAGAACACCTGACTCAACTGTGCCCCTAGTTCATCCCTTTGACCATTTTTTTGTTTTGGTTTTCTACTAAAACAGTTTTGATCAATATGAGAGTTAGGTTAACATACTTGTTTGATTTTGATTTGAAAATCATGCAAGTTAGGCTATGAGCACTGAAAATTTTCCTTTTTTGGGTCCAAGAAAATGGTCCAATTTTAGAAAAAATGGAATAATTTCGAGAAAATAGTCAACCTCAGTAAAAATTCTAAAAAACTATTTTTGCAAACGGTCAATGCTCAACGAGCACGGAACTTACTCTCGAGATGTGCAACCACGGATCGGAGGCAATGGAAAATTGCCCCTTGCTTGAAAGAGCTGCACGGCAACGGAAAGTTGCCCCTGGTTTGAATGGCGACTCATGTGTAGACGCGCCCATGGGCCTCACTCTACAGTGCGGACTCGATTTTGTTTGCGGTTCTAAATCTGAACCAAAGAGTCTAAATCTGGCAAATCGTTTTGAGAAAACAGATTTTTAGAAAAGAAGTGCCAAACATGGACTGCTTTGCCAAATACAGAGTCGCCACCTAAATATTTTTTATGGGAAATTTAGGAAACCCTGACTCGGTGCCAAAGGCCACGTGTCCATCATCACCAAAGTTGCCTCGGCTCGGGAACTTGCGTACGATCGGGGAAGGTCAGCTATGAGCACCCCCTCTCGCCTGGTCCGAAGACCGGCCTCTACTAACCGTGATATCCGATTTTGAAAACGTTATGTGTTCTTATTCCGGTTATTAGCCTAGAATTACTATGTTATGCACACAGCAAACAAGTATAGACTAGATTACCTAATTTGGAAATAAGCATTGCATATCCGTTTGTCTTGAAAAAAAAACTTTGGAATTTGCTACTCGCAAGTAGGCTAAAATACGGATTTCAACGAGTTTTTCCAACTCAGACAATCCAACCTTCACCCACAAGTATTCAGGCAGTTTATCACATAAGCATATAGCCACATGGTAAGTATGCTGTCATGTTAACATTCACACTCATGCGAGGATGCTAAAACATAAACGCTTACCGAGTACTCCGAGCCAAAACAGAAACTAGTTAGTAATCATATGTATGATCTTAGTTCATGTAAAGTTGCTAATGCATCACAGGCAAAATGCAGCTATAATAGGCTCGGCTATCCTAAATATGGCATGTGAAATGCTGCAACTAACAAGTACTCAACTTGGAATTGGAATACGAGTGCAGTTAGCATGATGTGCCGAGCCCCATGCATGTAAGACAAATGTATGGATGCACGCATGCATAGCATAAGGTATGCTAATTTAAATATGTCCTAATACTAACCATCAAAGCAGGTAAGTAAAAGGGAGAAAGAAGTGGGGGTTGGAAGACATGCACACACGCACGCACACTTATTACACAATTGCCCTCACTCGGAGGGTCCAAAAGAATAATACAGTCCGAATAAATAATACTGAATTAATTACAGATCCTCTAATTTAACAAATTAAATGCAGAATAGAGATGGCCGCAGCCCTGCCTCGGGATGCGCGAATGATGCATGCTCGATCCATCTTGCTCGGAAACCCGTAGCCATAGCACTACTGCCCCTGTTTTCACTGCCTTGCTTCTCTGAAGACTGCCAAAGTCCCCAGGGTATCTTCTACGAACACTGCAGAACACCATCGGCTAAGGGAGATGACCACCGGCCATGGTAAAATTCCATCGGTTGCTGATGAAGTTATCGGCCATTCACCAATGGCCGGTTGCCACTAAATGTTGCCGGTCGGCAAAAACTTCCTGCAGAAAACAGTTTTGACAGCAACAGAGGACAGGTAGTGCATGGCATAGAATTTCAAGCACGTGTAAGCATGGTCATGTTCCCTATCATGTATTGAACTCAGGGGAGCATGGCCCTTGATCCTTGGGCCATCAATTGTGCATGATAGCCTAAGGGACCAAACTTGCCATTTAATGTAAAATGCATGCAACACACAAATGAGGACCAAGACCCTATCATGTCAAAGTCAAGGGCCTCGGTGACCGAGAGTTGAGATGTGTTACATCACTTGTAGTATGAACACCTCTCAACCCTCACGCTAGGTTTGACACCCCAAACCAAGCAATGCAATGTATGTTATGCAAACATGGCTTGAAAATGGAACAAGAGGCTAAGATGCAAAACATGTCAAATGTGATGCAACCTATCATGTTAAGTATACAATGCTCCTAACATGCAATGCTACAATGCAACTCATCATGCAATGCTAATATGGTACAATGCAAGCATGCAATTAGAGGCAACAAGTCAAGCATACAACCATGTCCAAGAAGGAACTTAGACTAAAATGGGAGGTCTCTAAACACCCCCAAAACAGTGACTAAAAGTGCCTCAAGTGATGGACAAAATGCACTACAAACATGCAAGTCAAAAGGGGCCCAAAGCTAAGGCACAACAAAGGGCATTCTACTACCACTAACCCAAACAAGCATGGCATGAACTATACAACCAAAAAACAGAATTTCAGCATGCAAAATGAGCTCCAAAACTCACACACATGGCATCCCAAATGATCCAAACACATAGGCATACACAATGCACATTTCAAGGCATGAAATCACAACACTTCCAAGCATTAAAAGAGACACAAAGGACAATGTAAGGCCACATTATATGGACTGAAACCTGATATCAAATGATGCCAAATGATGATAATAAGCTTATGCTAAGCATGTTGGTGACCCACACAATCAAACTTACAAGCCAAAAATACTAAGAGACTATGCCAAACATGGCAAATATGGCAAAGACAACTAAGGTCAGACCTTAAACATGGCAAAATATGACTAAGACCTTCTTAGAACCAAGCCAAAATCATGCTAAAATGTCAACTCATAACATGATGCATATTAGGCCAAAACAAGGGATTACAAGGCAAGCATATGATGCATGAAATGGACCATCAAACCAACCAAAAACAGAGGCGTAATACAACCAAATATCCCCAAAAACCTCTGAAATGGAGCCAAAAATAACTAAGCATGCATGCTACCTTTATGAGCCAAAAGCAAGGACAAATGAGACACAAAGGGAGAGGGGTGTCCCTCCCCTACACAAGACCTCAAAATCACTTCATCACCACTGAAAATCCACTGGATTTCAGTGGTGAGAAGACTAATACAACAAAGTAAGCAAGGCTTAGAGAAAAGGCACCAAAATAGGCCAAAAGAGGCCTAAGAGGGGAGGGGGTTCGACCCCCAATGCCAAAACACCCTTAATGAAAGATGTTAAGCATGAAAATATAAGACTCTTTCATGTTATACACAAAGCTTAAATCAGCATGCAAGACATGTAGAAAGCTAGTGCAAGATTGGGGAAAATAAAGTAAGAATCTCACCCTTGAAGAAAACTTCAAGAACAGGGGCTCCAGCCACCCTCCTCTGACCAAAACCAGTCCAAAACTTCAAGAATCAACCCTCAATGCCTCTCAAACTCGAAGTAAGGTGTAATGGTGTCTGTATTAGTGCAATAGTAAGGTCAAAATGCACTTTTAGGCTTCCAAACACACCCTAAGGATGAGAGAGAGGGAGATATGGAGAGAGAGGATGATATATCAGATATATAGATATAGAAGCTCTGGTTTTTTGATTCAAAAGCTCCAACCCCTAACAATGGGAGAGGAGGGGTGCTTATATAGGCAAAAAAAAAAAAGACTCCAAGATTCTCCAAGAAGCCATACCAAAAGGGGAAAAGGGTGCAAAGGGTTCTTCGCTTCTTGGAGAAGCTAATACAGCTGGCCAAGCTTCCCCAAGAAGCTTGGCTAAAGGGTTCAAGCTTCTAGAAGGAAAGGGGGTTCAAAGGTTCACCCCAGCCAAAAACTGCACGGGGAGGAGTGATGGTGCATTCCAGCTGGCGCAGCTGGCATGCACCATGCCTCAAGGGTGCAAAGGGGTCACACCGGCCAGCAGAAGAGGTCGCCGGCAAAATAAAGTGCCGGCCAGCCAAATATAGTGCCAACCGGCCATTGATTTTAAGAAACCATGGCCGGTGGCACCCATAAACAGCCGGTGTGGCAAAGGTAGGGCCGGTGGGATGTGGGGATGGCTAACAAGCCATTCCCTGCCCTCTAAGCCAAGAACACAAGTGTTTGGTGCCAAAACCAAACACGGAACAATTGAGTCGAGAGATCCCGAGGCAAGGCGCGCAGCCAAGACTTTCGGGAACTCAAGACGAAACACAAACAAAGAGGATCACCGAGTGTTCAAGCAGTTATGTCCAAGCCTTGAGGACGGTCAAAAATGGGGTGTCTACAGTTGCCCCTCTTTGACAGAACTCAGAAGTCATAACAATGACGGGAGTGAATGTCAAAACCCAGAGACGACCCATTTTTGACAAGGCCGAAGACTTAGACAAAGCATGCAAGACAAACAAGGTATGCGCCCGAAGGCAGGGGCAAAATGCAAGATCAAGCACGAAGCCGAGCATAACTTATGATCATGCAAAGAAAGCTGTAACGAAGCATACATGCGACAGTTCTAAGCTAGCATACACCAAACTACACTACAATGCAGAAAGGATGTAAGAGAATTATGCAATTCTCAAGACGTCTCATGCGGAGGATACAATACCTGTCCGGTTCGTTTGGTTCCACCAGTCGTGAATGAACCGTACATACAATATCGTGCTTGTAAAGAAAACAAACTTGACAGGTACAATGTGATTAGTAACATGCATATTAATGTACTTGAAAATGCATGACAACGCAAATCAAGTGAGAGGCATGACAATGCCGTGAAGGCACAAACACATGTGCGTAAAGTATGCAGTCTACGCAAGCAATACAATGAAGTTGAACATAAGCATGCGGTCTACGCAGGCAATGAAATCGGTTGCAAACATGCGGTCCACGCAAGCGAAACGTGCGGTCCACGCAAGCAAAACATGCGGTCTACGCAAGTCATGAATTGGATTACAAACACGCGGTCTACGCGAGCAAAGCATGCGGTCTACGTGAGCAAAACATGCGGTCTACGAAAGTAATGATATTGATTACAAACATGCGGTCTACGCAAACAAAACATGCGGTCTACGCAAGTAATGATATTGATTATAAACATGCGGTCTACGCGAGTAAAACCTGTGGTCTACGCAAACAAAATATGCGGTCTACGCAAGTAAAGATATAACGTGCGGTCTACGCAAGTAATGATAAAACATGCGGTCTACGCAAGTAATGATAAAACATGCGGTCTACGCAAGTAAAACATGCGGTCTACGCAAGTAATGTGTATAAAAACCTAAGGTGTGTAATGCAAAGCACTGCAACACAATACAATTGAAGCATGTTGTGGAGCTCACAAGATGCAAAAGGATACGGGAATGGGTGTTCCTTGCACATACGGAGGGTTGCTCAAAAAGATACGGCCTGAGGTCAACTCGAAAGCCTACTAATGTTTTAAAAGTGCGCTTTCTTGCGATATCTTGAATAATGAAGGTGCCAGATCATATGGTTGACCCTGAATATGGGCGCAGGTGGTGCATCGACCTTAAGAAAAAGGAGGGGGGGTTATCAGTAGCAATCCCGATACTCTGCTGCCCTGCTTTCCTTTTACTTTACTTTCCCTTTTTACTGGTAGTTCAAGCACATTGCACTGCCTCAGGCAGGTTTGTTACCATCGTTTTTCGAAGTTGTGTATTTCTTTGCAAAACACATGACGGAAATGAAATTGCTATTTGATTCAAAAGATGTTATATTTGCACATTCATCGCATCGCAAGATATCACGCAACAGTGTGAATGAGATTCGTGTGAAAATAGAGCATTCACATCGTAATAATTAGGTAGTGAATCCTACTTACAACTCGATAAGCAAAACAGAGAGACTTGATATAACCAACCAAGCGTGAGTACAACTCGATAAGCAAATCAAAACTTAAATAAAGTGGAGTACAACTCGATAAGCAAACGTACAACAACTCGATAAGCAAACGGGCATGACTCTGCAGAAATCATTACTGGAGGGTATCGGAAGTGGTGGAAATCCCCAATATTCAGCATAGACAGCTCAGGGAATGAGGGGGATGACCGCCGACTTCAGGGGAAAGGCACCGGCCACGAGAACTCTGCACCGGCCAAAAGTAATGGCCGGTCGGCACTATACTTGGCCGGCCGGCCAAAAACGGAGGAAACCAGCAGAATGCTGACACTTGTCCTTCATTCAACCTTATCCCCTACAAAAAGCCCCCAGCTTCGTGGCTTTTCTCATTTCCACACTGCTTTGCTCCAAATGGAAGAATTTCTTGCCCAAAATCTCTTGTCTTGGATTAACAACTTGGATGGTTCGGAAAAGCTGAATTTCCGGGGTTTTGGCATAAATGCACTATTCACTTTGGGTCGTACCTCGCTGCATTTGCCATTTCTCTGTGCCGCGGCTAGGTTTTGGAACCCGGTAACACACGTCTTTAGCTTTAGCGGGCAAGAGGTGTGTCCTACCTTCGAAGATTTCCAAGCTTTAATGGAGTCCGAGCGTGACGAGGAAATCTTGCCCCAACTTAACTTTGGCCATGCTCAATCTTTAGGGCGGATGTGTGGACTTACTATGTACGACGCTCGATCCCTGATCTATGACGGGATGCTGGATATTCTGAGCTAGATTTATCGATTTTCCGATGCTGGTGACCGCAGTGACCGTTATTGGCAAGGTTTTCGACAACACGCGCTTTGTTTGTGCATGCTATCTCACTTTCTGCTTGTCTCGGGCTCCGGTGGATCTAGCATTCGTCTGATTGAAGTTGCCCAAGGTTTGAAAGAAGGAAAGAGCTGTATTGCCATGGCGTTGGCCGAAACACTGATGGGCTTGGACGCTTTCTATCATCAGGAGACAGCTAGATTTGCGGGGAGTCCACTATTACTGCAGGTAATGTTTCCCGCCCAATCTCACATATATATTGCTCACATCACTCGGTCCTCAGGCTCGGTTTTTCTCACAAAACCCTTTACTTGCTTTTCTCTCATCATACATCTCTCTATTCTTTATTCTCTCATTTTTCATCCCTCCCCAGGTATGGTTGATGGATAAATTGCAGGTTGTGGACTCTTGCCCGACCTACTCAGCTCGCGGTTACTTCTTCAGGCGACGCTTAGTCGATGCTCTTGACGAGGGTTGGTGGTTCGACTGGATGTGCAGCTTGTCCGCAGACCGCATTGCTTGGCGGTGCCCTTGGCTCAATTTCCCGGCAATGAGCTACAGTATGTCTCAGCAGACCGGGATTCGATTGGTTGGCTTGACTCACTGCGTGTTCTATTTCCCATTCCGGTTCCAGCGCCAGTTCGGTCATGACCAGACTTGTCCACCCGAGGGGATAGAATATCCAGCTACATTCCCGGTTCGAGGCGCGCAGCTTGTTCGGCAGGCCGCAGCGTGGAGAGCTAGAGAGCTCCTGGCCCCCGCTCCCATTTTCAATTGCACTTTGTCTGATGAGTGCGTAGATTGGCTCAACGAGGAGGCACAGATCGGGCCTAGCTTGGCATCAGAGACTTTGACTAGCTCTGGGAGGGGGCGCAGGGACACTTGACTTGTCTATGCCCCAGATTTATTGCTTTATTAGTCCTTTCAAGTTTTTCTTATGGATGTAATAAAAAGCAACTTCAATTGTATGCAAGAGTAGGAGAACTCTGTATTGAAATCAATGAATTTGAAGATTGTGGTACTGAAAATTTTCCGCTTTGGTCTAAAAATGGTCTTAGTTGTAAAAAGATTAACTTGAACAAAGTCAACTTTTATTAAAACTTTTCAAAACCATTTTCGATATGGATCAGAACTGAACACGCCTGAAATTTGTCACTGAGATGTACAACCCCGGATCCTAGCAACTGGAAAGTTGCCCCTAGTCTGAATAGCACCACGGCACTGCACAGCAACGGAAAGTTGCCCCTAGTCTGAAAGGCAATGTACCGGAGATCATGATGAATGCTGATAGACAAAGATGACCGAGGTGATCAAATGGACAAAGTTGATCGGGGAAAAGTTTGTGGCTGAACTTCAGAATGAAGTTGCCTACGTATCCCGAAGATGGGAATCAAGCCTTACGTAGTTCGGCTTAGGTTTGCTCGAGTATTTTCACTCTCCTTTTACGCTCTTACTTTTGCCAAGGCCGCCCTTTGCGGGTTTTCAACCTTGCGAGCTCAGTTTTTATAATTTAAAATTTTTTGTGCTTTGAGTTTTGCCTAGGTCGCCCTTTCGGGTTTTCGGCCTAACGAGCCTCTCAAGGGTAATATTTCTTCAACTTGTCCATGTTGATCGGTTGTGAGAACTCCAGGCCATCTAGGTCCATCAGAACCACAGCTCCACCCGACCAGATAGCTTTGATGATGTAGGGACCAGTCCAATTGGGTCTGAACTTGCCCCTTGGGTCATGGATGGGAGCTCGGTTGTCTTTGAGCACCAGATCTCCTTCCTTCAAATTTCTGGACTTAACTTTCTTGTTAAAAGCCCGGGCAATTCTGCGTTGATAGCCTTGAATGTGGTACAGTGCTTTCAGTCTTCTCTCATCGAAGAGCATGAGTTCCTCGAATCTGCTCTGCTGCCAATCTGCCTCGGCTATTTGACACTCAGCTAATACTCGCAATGACGGAACCTCAATCTCAATAGGTAGAACGGCCTCCATCCCATAAACCAATGAATACGGAGTCACCCCAGTAGAAGTCCTGATTGAAGTCCTGTAGCCCCACAGAGCGAACGACAGCTTATCTGGCCAGTCCCGGTAGGTTTCCACTATCTTCTGTAATATGTGCTTGATATTCTTGTTGGCAGCCTCAACCGCTCCATTGGTCTGCGGCCGGTATGTGGATGACTTATGAAAAGCCACGTTGTATTTTTCCAACAAGTCTATCACTTCTTTCTTGATGTGGGAACTGTTATATGAAATTATTTCATTTGGGACCCCGTAGCGACAGATGATGTTGTTTCTGATAAACTTCGCAACGTGTGAAGCCTTCAACACTGCATAAGATTGGGCCTCGACCCATTTTGTAAAATAATCTATCGCAACCAGGATGAACTCATGCCCATTTGACCCCTTCGGAGTGACAGCCCCGATTACATCAATTCCCCAGACTGAAAATGGCCATGGTGAAGTCATGTTGTACAGCTTTGATGGCGGGATGTTCATGCTATTTGCATGAATTTGAAATTTGTGGCATCGCCGGACGAAACCGATACAATCCTCCTCCATGGTGGACCAGTAGTAACCCTGTCTGAGGATCTTTCGTGCTAACATGACTCCATTCATATGTGCACCACATTCTCCTCCATAGATGGCCTCCATCAGGCGCTTCGACACCTCAGCTTCCACACACAGCTTATGAATTCCCAGATGACCCCTCTTGTACAGCTTACCCCCGCAAATGATGAACTAGACAGCCATTTTTCTGATGGCCCTTTTATCTTTGGCATTTACCCCTGGCGGGTATACTTCCTTTTCCAGGAAATTCCAAATGTCATGATACCAGGGGTTTTCGTCCTGAACTTCATCTATAGCAGCAATCGACTCGTAGGCTGGCGCAAACTTCTGGTCAATAATGACTGGACGCATCCGGACTCCGTATGGGATGTCTATCATGGAGGATAGAGTTGCTAAAGAATCTGCGAACCTGTTGTTCTCTCTTACTAGGTGGGTGAAATTTAGCTTCTCGAACTGAGGAATTAACAAATCCAAGGTCTGGTGATAAATTATCATCTTTTCCTCTTTGACTTTTCAGTCTCCTTTTGCTTGAGACACAACAAGGTTCGAGTCCCCAATGACGTCCAACCGTCTTGCCGCTAGTTCTAGGGCTACTTCTAGGCCGGCAATACATGCCTCATAATCTGCTTCATTGTTCGAGACTTTGAACTGGAGCTTGAATGCCAAAGGGATACGGGAATCGTCAGGTGCTATCAGCAACACTCCTATCCCATACCCGTACTGGTTTGACGCTCCGTCAAAGTACATCGTCCAAGTTTCATCTTCGATGTGCAGAATGGCTTCATCTGGGAATAGGTACTCAACCGCTTCATCCCCTTCAACCGGGTGGTCGGCAAGGAACTCCGCTACCGCTCTTCCTTTTACGGACTTGCGTGTCACATACTTTAGATCAAATTCAGAAAGCAACAGCAGCCAACGAGCTAGCCTACCCGTAAGTGCCGGTTTCTCGAAAAGATATTTGATGGGATCCAAGCGTGAAACCAACATTACAGAGTGAGCTAACAGGTAGTGCCGCAGCTTCCTGGTAGCCCATACCAAGGCCAAACAAGCCTTCTCCAGCGGAGTGTATCGGGTCTCGTAATCCAGCATCTTCTTGCTCAGATAGTAGATGGCTCTTTCTACTTTGTCCTCTGACTCTTGTGCGAGCATACAGCCCATTGTAGTTTCAGTCACTGACAGGTACAATATCAACGATTTCCCCGGCTCTGGCGGTGACAACACGGGCGGGTTCTGTAGATATTCTTTGATCTGTTCAAAAGCTGCTTGGCATCGGCCGTCCCATAGGAATTTCTTTCCTTTCTTCAGGAGACCAAAAAGTGGTTCACAAGTCAAGGTTAGTTTTGAGATAAACCGCCTTATGAATTGCACTTTACCCAGAAAGCCTCGCACCTCCTTTTCAGTCATTAGTGGTGGCATTTCTAAGATGGCCTTGATTTTGGAAGGGTCGACTTCGATGCCCCTTTGCGTAATCAGAAACCCTAGCATTTTTCCTGCTGTAACACCGAACGTACACTTCTGAGGATTCAACCGCAGCCGAAATTCTCTGATCCGTTGGAAAAACTTTTGCAAGGCGGTGTAGTGGCCTTCTCTTTCTTTGGATTTGACAATCATGTCGTCCACGTACACCTCAACCTCTTTGTGGATCATATCGTGCAATATTGTGGTCGCTGCTCGTTGATAAGTAGCTCCAGCATTCTTCAACCCAAATGGCATTACTCTGTAGCAGTATGTACCCCACGGGGTGGTGAATGCAGTCTTCTCCCGGTCTTCGGGTGCCATGACTATCTGATTATAGCCTGAGAAGCCATCCATAAACGAAAGCAAAGCATGCCCCGCTGTGAAATCTACCAACTCATCAATGTGTGGCAAGGGAAAGTCGTCCTTCGGACTGGCCCTGTTCAAATCCCTGAAATCTACACATACCCGAATTCTGCCATCCTTCTTCGGCACTGGAACAATGTTGGCCAACCAAGTCGGGTATTCGGATACCAGCAGGAAGCCTGCGTCGATTTGCTTGGTGATCTCTTCCTTGATCTTAATGGCCCAATCAGGGCGGATCCTCTTGAGTTTCTGTTTGATAGGTCTGGCCTCGGGGTCAAGAGGGATCCGGTGCTGTACGATCTCAGGATCGATTCCAGGCATGTCTTCGTAGGACCACGCGAAAACATCTTTGAAATCTTTTAATAAAGCGACTAAGCGCTCGCATTCCTCTGAAGACAACGTGGACCCGATCTGGACCAGCCGCGGGTCCTTCTCAGTACCAACATTCACAGTAATGATTTCATCAACTAAAGGTTTGACAAACCTCTCCTGCTCTTGTTCAATTAAACGTTGTAAAACCGGAAGAATTTTGTCCTCGTCGTTTTTATCAAAATTTTGAAAGTCCTGATTTAAGCAATAGATCAAAGGCACAGAGAAGTACTCATAAACCACATTCACCTCATTCTCATTAAGTGCTTCCGAACCGTCCAATTCTTCTGTTACAACAGACTCAAAAGAGAAAGAAAAAGACGACCTGGACAGGACTGTGGCATCTGGGTTATCACCCCCAAGAATACCGGACTTAGACTCAGTCGAGCTGGGACCTGATTCCAACTCAACAAATTTGGAGGAATCAGATTCTGGCTCACTACCTGACTCGGTGCTGCTCGACAGAAATCCCTCTTCGTACTGCCAAGTGAGGGAGGGTGCGATGGATGCATCTAAAATAGTTGATGGTAGGCCCGCAGCCGTTTCATTCCCGATCATGGACACCGAGAAGTTATCCCCCAAGCACAGCTGGTCGAGCGAAGGATCTGAAAGTAGACATGCCAGTGCTACCCCCATTTCAAGTCCGGTGTTCCCGGACTCCATTTTACTGTTTTGTTTAATCTCAACTGTTGGGTCTGTCTGCTCTTCAGTAACATCATCCCCAGGTAACTGCAGGTCAAAGAAAATCTCGAACCCTGGTACGCGCTTCCTCTCTGCGTTCAACCACGGCTCTGGGAAGCCACAGAATGGAAAATCCTCCCCCTCCCGGACGAAGTGTCCGTTTAGGGTACCCTGAATGGGCCGGTGCATTAAGTCAAAGGGTTTTCCCATTTGTTTCGCTCTGGTTCTCCCAGCCATCTCCTTTCCTTTCCTTGCCCAATCCTCTTTGGTGGGCAGATAACCCAAGCCAAAGGTATGGGGGTTGTGTGGCACTTCGGCCAATGCTGCGACGCCCTTGCGGCCGCTCTTTCCTAATCCCATCTCGGGGATGTGTTGGAGCTTGTTCATGAGATACACTGCTTGGGCACTGACATATATCCCCTCGTTAGCAGCCATGATGTTCTGTACAACCTGAGCCTCAGCTAGGGTAAAACCTGATATGAACACATCCTCCATGCCATGCTCGATTTCTAGAACAGGCGTGGATACTTCCGGTGGTGGATGGATTGATGAATTCCTGAAAACAATGGCTACTCCCTTGCCATAGGGGTACTTCACCATTTGATGCAAAGTGGATGACACTGCCTTTACCTGATGCAGCCACGGCCGCCCCAAAAGCAAGTTGAAAGTTGCAGGCACCTCCAAGACATGGAAATCTATCTCATGCTGTCCCGGCCCAACTTTAGTCTGAACTTTTACGATCCCCATCACTTCTCTACTTGTATTGTCATACGCCTGGATGACTTGGGCTGTTGGTACAAAATCCGCGACTTTCAAGCCGATTGCATACGTTGTCCTTGCCGGGCAGACGTTGATGGCGGATCCGGTATCAACAAGAACCACCGGTATCCATTTATCCCTACACTCTACGGAGATGTAGAGTGGCTTATTACGATCTGCCCCCTCGGGTGGCAATTCCTTGTCGGAAAAAGTCAGCGTCGGGGTAGCTCCTCCCGGAAAGACTAATCCCACTAGCTGCTCTGGCGTGGTGTCTATCGAAAGCTTGGCCTTATCCATAGCTGACAGGACAGTCTGTTTGTGTGCTCGTGATGCCATAAGCAGTCCCCAGATGGAGATGTCTGTTTGTATCTTTTTTAGCTGTTTGAGCACAGCTTCTTCCTCAAGTTGTTTCTCCTTTTGCTTTTCAGCCTCTCTATCCTTCCCAGAGGCCTCTGGTTGATCTAGGTGCGGGGGTTTGAAATACCGCCCGCTCCGTGTCATATGGTCGACTTCTCCAAGGTACCAGGTGTCATCGGGTTGGTTGTCCCCCCAATCTTCGTCTGTGTGGGCAAGACATAAATCCTCATCCTCCCACCACATTCCATCAGGGGCCGACAGACACCTGCCCGGCTCTGGCATGACTGTTCTCGTACTTGCAGCACCTTCCATCCATATGTTCGCAGCATTCTCAGTTCCTGTGCACACAGCAGTTTCAGTCCCCACATGGGCCTTTGCCTTCCTGATTCTCTCGGAATCTTCGAATCTTTCCTGTTCTGGGTGTGTCAACACAACCGACTGTTCAATAATTCCCGTATTTGAAATGCTCCACTCCCGAGCGAAATTCTTGACACCGGCGCTCTCCGGCGATGCACTCTGTTCTTCGACCTTTCCGGTTGTTACTGACATTCTCGCCCTTGCTGGGCCCTGTTCTGGCTGAAAGTCTTCTACCACATCTGGTTGATCGTCTAACCATCCTGTAGTCTCTGTCGACTCCTCGTAATCATACCAGTTGACTGTCATGTCCCCTGGATCTTGATCACTGTAAAATTGGAGATTGGCGAGGTCCTCTTCCACAGCTATTAAACCATCTGTTCCCTGTCCCAGACTATGCCCTTGGATCACACACAGTTCTTCTCCTGCTGGAAATTCCACATCTGGCCTATCCTGGCCTATTGATAAAATGTAGTTACCCGGACTATACGTTTTCTCAACACAACTTCCAGATCCCGCAGACTCTGGCCCAACAATCTTCTTCTCCTTTGGGACCTTCTCTCTCCTGTCTTCGACAGTTACCACTGCTGGCTTAGGTGGGGTCATGGAAATTTCCACCATGCACAAATCGGCGTAATCGGGAAGGGACACCTCCGGCTTAGGCAGGTGGGAAGGGGTGATATAGATACTAGGATCGTAGGACACGACCCCAGTATAGATGAAATTGATTCTTTTGGGTGGTGGAGCTTGGTTATGTGCGGGGAGGGGATTTGTAGTAACGTTGGGTTTCTCGGGAGGCAAGATCACCCCGTTATCGATGAGATCTTGAATCTCATGACGTAATCGGAAGCACAGATCGGTGTCATGACCGTGCTGTTGGTGAAATGCACAATACTTGGCTGGGTTGTGGGTAGCGGGAAGTCTTTCTGGTAAGGGCCGCAGCTCTAGGGGCTTCAAGTGCCCTTTTCTGATTAGCACCCCCAGAGCTTTGGACAGGGGCATGTAAAGTGGAGCAAAGGTTCTGGTGTTTTTGGGTGGGTACTTGGCTGTTGGTGGGTTGCTTCCGGATGCACCGGAGAATGGTGTGGCCGCTATATTTCTCGGAGGGGGGTTGGTGGTGACCATGCTCACTTCGGAGGCTCTTGTGGTTGTAGTGCCGCTCGGGCCTGCATTAGTATTGCGGTTGAAAGTTCTTCGGGGTTGCTACCGGTCGTTATCAATTAAGCCTTGCTTCAAGGCATCCTCAATCTACACCCCCATTTCGTGTAGGTCAGAAAAAGTAGGAAAGGGGAGTACAATCATCTTTTGCATCAACTTCGGCTGAAGATTGCGCACAATCATCCGAATCTGGTCTTTGTCTGTAGGCCTTGAGGTCATCATCAAAGCCTTGGCCCTCCATCTAGTTACGAATTCTAAGAAACTCTCTTTAGGTTCCTGTCTGGTTGTCTCGAGATCACGGGTTGTAATCTCGATTTGTATATTGTATGAGTACTGTGCGATGAAGGCCTCAGCCATCTCGTCCCAATTTCTCTTGACATCATCTTCTAGTTTGGCATACCATATGGCCGCCACACCTGACAGAGTCCGGCCGAATAAAGACATCTTCTGCAGTCTACTAAGGCCCATTGGTCTTAGGACATCCGAAAACAACCTCAAGTGCACCATGGGGTCCTCGGACCCATCAAATTGATCAATATGAGGCATTTTGAATCGGTCAGGCAGCGTCACAGCTGCGTCGGTGTATCCGTCTTCAATATCGGGGATGGTTTTGACTCCCTGGGATCTCTTGAACAGCTTTTCAAGCTTGCTCAACTTCAGTGCGGTGGGATCAGTTTCGAACTCAAAGGGAGAGTCCGGTAGGTTGGTAGGTGTTTTTGATAACTGGGGTTGGATCTGGGGTAGGATCGGGGGTGGAGGTGGTCCTGTGGGAAGTTCTGTATCATTCTGAACATTGGCGGTCTCCCCGAGGGTTGGAATTCCTAGTGGGGGAGGAACTTGCTGCGAAGTAGAGGCTCCGTTTTGCTGCTGTAACCTCACAATCAACTCCGCTTGTTCATTCATAACTGTAGCCTGCTGTTTGGCAAACTCTGCTTGTCGGACAGCATCCTGCTGCATCATTTTCATACCCTCTTGGAGCTGGCGCACCATCTCCTCTAAACTGGCCATACTATCCTGCTCTGGTTGAATTACCGGTATGTACTCCCTCTCTGTAGGTGAAACAGGACTCTGACCTCTATTGAACTCAGGTGGGGTAGATAAGGCCCTCTGAACTGACTGCTGTACTGATGCCCTCTGCCTAACAGTCCTCCATCTAGTAACCGGGGGGTAGAGAGTGGTACACTGGTTGTCCGTCTACCAGATCCTCAGATCGATGGAGTCGACGACCTCTAGTCCAGAGTGCTTGGGGAATATCTACTGGGTCAGAAGCAATTGTGCTCAACTACCTAACAAAAAGATAAATAAAGCATATAAATAAACAGACAATCGGACATGGTAACGGCGTAAAATGAACATTTAACACACGGTTGGGTATCACAATATGCTGCCAATAAGCTGAACATACTGTTCCTCAAGCACTGATCACTGTTTCTGAATCGTTGCCCCTAAGTCTGAATCTGATACCCACAGATAACTGATTCTCAAAATACTGATACTGGTGCCCGCAGGCCGGATGCCCAAACTTGCAAACTGATATATGTATTCCCTGTAGAAATACATGCTAAAAGCACATAGCAAGTAAATTAGAGCCAAAACATCCCTATGTTGGGGTAGGGTTTCCCTGTCCTATTTTGTCAGGAGCTAGGGTTTTACTACGCACGCAACGGTTTCAAACAACCTATATCGGGTAAGCAACCTATCCTAGTTTGGAATGGTTACTATGGATTCCGAATATGCACTAGGTCGAATGGTCAAAAAGGGTGCCCCGGTAAAACCGGGGTTTGTGTTCCCATACTGTCAGAGCCCATAACCGGTCAGCCTTATGGTCATGCCTTGACAAGACAAGCCTCCGGCAAACCGTTCAGGAATGGCAGATGGAAAACACGGTGTCCTAGGCGCACCAATGCACATGCAATGCAAAGAGACACATAAATGAAACCAAAACAAGATATCACGAGTTCGAGTCAAGCTCTCATTCTTTCCCCAGCGGAGTCGCCAGAAACTGTAGATGCGCCCTTGGGCCTCACTCTACAGTGTGGACTCGATTTTGTTTGCGGTTCTAAATCTGAACCAAAGAGTCCAAATCTGGCAAATCGTTTTGAGAAAACAGATTTTTAGAAAAGAAGTGCCAAACATGGACTGCTTTGCCGGATACAGAGTCGCCACCTAAATATTTTTTATGGGAAATTTAGGAAACCCTGACTCGGTGCCAAAGGCCACGTGTCCGTCATCACCAAAGTTGCCTCGGCTCGGGAACTTGGGTACGATCGGGGAAGGTCAGCTATGAGCACCCCCTCTCGCCCGATCCGAAGACCGGCCTCTACTAACCATGATATCCGATTTTGAAAATGTTATGTGTTCTTATTCCGGTTATTAGCCTAGAATTACTATGTTATGCACACAGCAAACAAGTATAGACTAGATTGCCTAATTTGGAAATAAGCATTGCATATCCGTTTGTCTTGAAAAAAAAAACTTTGGAATTTGCTACTCGCAAGTAGGCTAAAATACGGATTTCAACGAGTTTTTCCAACTCAGACAATCCAACCTTCACCCACAGGTATTCAGGCAGTTTATCACATAAGCATATAGCCACATGGTAAGTATGTTGTCATGTTAACATTCACACTCATGCGAGGATGCTAAAACATAAACGCTTACCGAGTACTCCAAGCCAAAACAGAAACTAGTTAGTAATCATATGTATGATCCTAGTTCATGTTAAGTTGCTAATGCATCACAGGCAAAATGCAGCTATAATAGGCTCGGCTATCCTAAATATGGCATGTGAAATGCTGCAACTAACAAGTACTCAACTTGGAATTGGAATACGAGTGCAGTTAGCATGATGTGCCGAGCCCCATGCATGTAAGACAAATGTATGGATGCACGCATGCATAGCATAAGGTATGCTAATTTAAATATGTCCTAATACTAACCATCAAAGCAGGTAAGTAAAAGGGAGAAAGAAGTGGGGGTTGGAAGACATGCACACACGCACGCACACTTATTACACAATTGCCCTCGCTCGGAGGGTCCAAAAGAATAATACAGTCCGAATAAATAATACTGAATTAATTACAGATCCTCTAATTTAACAAATTAAATGCAGAATAGAGATGGCCGCAGCCCTGCCTCGGGATGCGCGAATGATGCATGCTCGATCCATCTTCCCCGGACACCCGTAGCCATAGCACTACTGCCCCTGTTTTCACTGCCTTGCTTCTCTGAAGACTGCCAAAGTCCCCAGGGTATCTTCTATGAACACTGTAGAACACCATCGGCTAAGGGAGATGACCACCGACCATGGTAAAATTCCATCGGCTGCTGATGAAGTTATCGGCCATTCACCAATGGCCGGTTGCCACTAAATGTTGCCGGTCGGCAAAAACTTCCTGCAGAAAACAGTTTTGACAGCAACAGAGGACAGGTAGTGCATGGCATAGAATTTCAAGCACGTGTAAGCATGGTCATGTTCCCTATTATGTATTGAACTCAGGGGAGCATGGCCCTTGATCCCTGGGCCATCAATTGTGCATGATAGCCTAAGGGACCAAACTTGCCATTTAATGTAAAATGCATGCAACACACAAATGAGGACCAAGACCCTATCATGTCAAAGTCAAGGGCCTCGGTGACCGAGAGTTGAGATGTGTTACATCACTTGTAGTATGAACACCTCTCAACCCTCACGCTAGGTTTGACACCCCAAACCAAGCAATGCAATGTATGTTATGCAAACATGGCTTGAAAATGGAACAAGAGGCTAAGATGCAAAACATGTCAAATGTGATGCAACCTATCATGTTAAGTATACAATGCTCCTAACATGCAATGCTACAATACAACTCATCATGCAATGCTAATATGGTACAATGCAAGCATGCAATTAGAGGCAACAAGTCAAGCATACAACCATGTCCAAGAAGGAACTTAGACTAAAATGGGAGGTCTCCAAACACCCCCAAAACAGTGACTAAAAGTGCCTCAAGTGATGGACAAAATGCACTACAAACATGCAAGTCAAAAGGGGCCCAAAGCTAAGGCACAACAAAGGGCATTCTACTACCACTAACCCAAACAAGCATGGCATGAACTATACAACCAAAAAACAGAATTTCAGCATGCAAAATAAGCTCCAAAACTCACACACATGGCATCCCAAATGATCCAAACACATAGGAATACACAATGCACATTTCAAGGCATGAAATCACAACACTTCCAAGCATTAAAAGAGACACAAAGGACAATGTAAGGCCACATTATATGGACTGAAACCCGATATCAAATGATGCTAAATGATGATAATAAGCTTATGCTAAGCATGTTGGTGACCCACACAATCAAACTTACAAGCCAAAAATACTAAGAGACTATGCCAAACATGGCAAATATGGCAAAGACAACTAAGGTCAGACCTTAAACATGGCAAAATATGACTAAGACCTTCTTAGAACCAAGCCAAAATCATGCTAAAATGTCAACTCATAACATGATGCATATTAGGCCAAAACAAGGGATTACAAGGCAAGCATATGATGCATGAAATGGACCATCAAACCAACAAAAACAGAGGCGTAATACAACCAAATATCCCCAAAAACCTCTGAAATGGAGCCAAAAATAACTAAGCATGCATGCTACCTTTATGAGCCAAAAGCAAGGACAAATGAGACACAAAGGGAGAGGGGTGTCCCTCCCCTACACAAGACCTCAAAACCACTTCATCACCACTGAAAATCCACTGGATTTCAGTGGTGAGAAGACTAATACAACAAAGTAAGCAAGGCTTAGAGAAAAGGCACCAAAATAGGCCAAAAGAGGCCTAAGAGGGGAGGGGGTTCGACCCCCAATGCCAAAACACCTTTAATGAAATATGTTAAGCATGAAAATATAAGACTCTTTCATGTTATACACAAAGCTTAAATCAGCATGCAAGACAGGTAGAAAGCTAGTGCAAGATTGGGGAAAATAAAGTAAGAATCTCACCCTTGAAGAAAACTTCAAGAACAGGGGCTCCAGCCACCCTCCTCTGACCAAAACCAATCCAAAACTTCAAGAATCAACCCTCAATGCCTCTCAAACTCGAAGTAAGGTGTAATGGTGTGTGTATTAGTGCAATAGTAGGGTCAAAATGCACTTTTAGGCTTCCAAACACACCCTAAGGATGAGAGAGAGGGAGATATGGAGAGAGAGGATGATATATCAGATATATAGATATAGAAGCTCTGGTTTTTTGATTCAAAAGCTCCAACCCCTAACAATGGGAGAGGATGGGTGCTTATATAGGCAAAAAAAAAGACTCCAAGCTTCTCCAAGAAGCTATACCAAAAGGGGCAAAGGGTGCAAAGGGTTCTTGGCTTCTTGGAGAAGCTAATACAGCTGGCCAAGCTTCCCCAAGAAGCTTGGCCAAAGGGTTCAAGCTTCTAGAAGGAAAGGGGGTTCAAAGGTTCACACCAGCCAAAAACTGCACGGGGAGGAGTGATGGTGCATTCCAGCTGGCGCAGCTGGCATGCACCATGCCTCAAGGGTGCAAAGGGGTCACACCGGCCAGCAGAAGAGGTCGTCGGCAAAATAAAGTGCCGGCCGGCCAAATATAGTGCCGACCGGCCATTGATTTTAAGAAACCATGGCCGGTGGCACCCATATACAGCCAGTGAGGCAAAGGTAGGGCCGGTGGGATGTGGGGATGGCTAACAAGCCATTCCCTGCCCTCCAAGCCAAGAACACAAGTGTTTGGTGCCAAAACCAAACACGGAACAATCGAGTCGAGAGATCCTGAGGCAAGGCGCGCAGCCAAGACTTTCGGGAACTCAAGACGAAACACAAACAAAGAGGATCACCGAGTGTTCAAGCAGTGACGTCCAAGCCTTGAGGACGGTCAAAAATGGGGTGTCTACATCATGGCAACGGAAAGTTGCCCCTTGTTTGGATGATGCCGCAGCATTTTGTAAACAGTCCTCATTGATGATTACGACCGAACTCTCGGACACGGAGAAGACGAAGATGGTCAGAACCAATATATGGACACAGTCACTCTGAAAGCGTTGGTGGCTAGACTTCAGGATGAAGTTGCCTAAGTATCCCAAACATGGGAATCAAGCCTACATAGTTTCGGTGTCACAACTGAACTATCGGATTCAGAGAAGGCAAGGATGATCAAAACCATTACATGGACAGAGTCGCTATGAAAGCGTTGGGGCTGGACTTCGTAGTGAAGTTGCCTACGTATCCCAAACATGGGAATCAAGCCTTACGTAGTTCCGGCTTGGGTTCGCTCGAGTATTTCCACTCTCCTTTTGCGCTCTAACATTTGCCAAGGCCGCCCTTTGCGGGTTTTCGACCTTGCGAGCTTTGTTTTTCTTTTCTTTTCTCTTTTCTCCTTTTTTGCTTTTTTTTTTGATATATTTTTTTGCTTTTTTTTTTTTTTTTTGCTCTAACTTTTGCCTGGGTCGCCCTTCCAGGTTTTCGGCCCAGCGAGCCTTTCAAAGGGTAAAAGTGTAACAAGCCCATGTCGAATGGTTTTAGGGTTTTGAAGCCATCCATGTCCAGTAGAGCGACTGTTGTTATTGATTTGCAAAAGGATCCATCCCCGGCTCTTCGAGCACTTTGGACATTTTTGCCCCTAGTTTAAGGGGTGCTTCCGTTCTAGCTTCACAAGCTTCTGTTGATGACGTCTGACCTCTTGATCTGAGTTTGGTGCCTCTTGTTCGAGGGCTGCTTCAAATCTGGCCAAACAAGCCTCACACGGCGGTTAACCGTTTGAACACTCCGAATTGTGGTCAAGGCTAAAAAAGAAACGGATTGAATCTTGAGGCTGAGAGCGATCCTAGGCTGTACAATCTGAAGAGCGATTCCACACAGGTCTTCACAGGATCGCGCAAAACATTTTGTTTTTGAAAGTTTTTACGAAAGCGACAAATCGCTCGCGCTGAAGATAGTGTGGAACGAATCTGGATCAAGCCAGGGTCCTTCTCAGTACTCACGCTAACAAGCATGATTTCAGTCATTAAAGGCTTAGCATGCCTATCTTTCTCTCAAATTGATCAAAGTTTTGCAAAACCCGAGGAATTCCTTCCTCTTCGTTTTCATTACCACAGCATTCAAAAAGGTTTTTTTTTTTGAAAAACTTAGGCCGTCACAATGATTTTCAGGGCACAAGAGAGCAGGTGGAATGTACTGTCGTTCCATTCGGATCCTCTGGCACAACAAGCTCAAAATAGCAATAAGCACGGAAACATGATAGCCGCAGCTATTTCATTCGGATTTCCTGGTTGCAACTGCCTCCACAGCAGAGACAGACCCAAAAGAAAGCAAAAGGGTAATTACAAAACAAAACGGTGTTCGAGGCAACAACCCCGGAACCACCCGACATTCTATACAAGGGGACTGACTCGCTACAACAAGACAGACCCTTAAGCAAAAAGAACTGACTCAAGATGATGAGACAGACTCAAAACAAAACAAAAGACTGACTCGACACCCAAGCCAAAAGTTACAAAACTAGCATTCACGGATGCTCAAAAATGCGTGCCAGACGCCATATCCAAAATACGCCGGGCGCCACCCACAGGTGATCCAACCCCGATCACATACTCGCAGTATCTCCGAAATCCAATAGCTGGGTAGTAACAGACTTGGCTGAGGTGGGTGCGAGGATAACCTCATTGTCGATCAAATCTTGCACCTCATGACGAAGGCGGAAACAATTATCAGTAGCATGACCGGTTTGCTGGTGGTACACGCAGTACAAAGTAGCATCATGTGTGAGAGGGAGATTCTTTGGGAGAGGCCGAGGCTCCAAGGGTTTAAGATGCCCTCTTTCGGCCAGGATCCGGAGCGCCTTAGACAAAGGCATGTAGAGAGCGTGAAAGACCCTACACCCTCGGGGCAGGTACTTTGAAGTCTGAGAATTCTTGCTAGACGCACTAGCGAAAGGGTCGGCAGGCACTGCCTTGGCTTTCTGATCTTTCCCAGGTGTGGAGTTGGGAGTGGAGGGAACTTTTCTGGCATGACAGGGCCTATCCCGGTTTTCTACCTGGCTTGAACTGTCTTCAGTTGGAGTGGGGAAGACATCATCCACAGTCTTGGCCGCGACTGCGAATACCTGTTGTTTACTCATCCCCCCGGCTTTCAAAGCCTCGACTGCCCACAGCAGCTGTTCAACGGGATCGGCATCTATCCCTGCTTTGTTCTTGCCTCTGGCCTCAGCCTGATCGAGGGTTTGGGTTGATGTTGATACGTCATTGCTATAGCTTAAGACCACCTCGGGTTGGCTAAGTTCAATCACGATTCGCCCTAATAGCGGGGGATCCTGTGGTACAAAATTCCCGGCATATGGTGCAGCTGGTGGTGAAGCCGACATTCCGTAGGCGAGATCCGCCACAGACCTCTGGAGGTCACCAATCATCCCCATCAATTCGAATGTGGTGGGCTCACGAGCCTGGTACAACTAGGGGGTCCAGACCGGGTGCGCAATAGGTGACCGAGGTGGATGCGGTACATCAACATTGGTCTCACTTTGCAGAGTGATTCCTTGATCTAATGTGGCTGTCATAACCACGATTTCCTCTGAATTCTATGTCATGATAAACCCGCTGTACTGAACGGTGACTGACGGATCAGATATCTATCTTGCCTCAGCAAGGGGGAACACTGGCTATTTTGTGTCAACTCTCTGAACTGAAAGGAAAAAGAAGCAGCATTTCAGCCCAAACGGAACAAACACAGGTGTAGCCAAACAACTGTACTCTACTACTGATCACTGTTCCCCAAAATCACTGCCTCAAAACATTGAATCGGATACCCGCAGATATAATTGATTCTCACAAATACTGATACTAGTGCCCTCAGGTCTGATACTCAAACTTGCAAACTGATATGTGCGTTCCTGTAGAGATACACTCTAAAAGCACATAGCAAGTAAAAGAGAGCCAAAACACCCCTATGTTGGGGTAGGGTTTTCCTATCCTATTTTGTCAGGAGCTAGGGTTTCACTACGCACGCAGCGGTTTCAAACAACCTAACATCGGGTAAGCAACCTGTCCTAGCTTGGAATGGTCACTACGGATTTTGAATATGCATTAGGTCGAATGGTCGAAAAGGGTGCCCCGGTAAAACCGGGGTTTGTGATCCCATACTGGCAGAGCCCGCAACCGGTCAGCCTTATGGCATGCTTTGACAAAGTCAAGCCTCCAGCAAACTGCTCAGGAATAGCAGATGGCCAACACAGTGTCCTTGGCGCACCAATGCACATGCAATGCAAAGAAACACATAAGTGTAGTCAAAACAAGATATCACGAGTTCGAGTCAAGTTCTCTAAATCCCCAGCAGAGTCGCCAGAAACTGTGGGCGCGCCCTCGGGCTTCCGTGCTACCACAGTTTGGACTCGATTTTGTCACGGTTCTTAGTCTGAACCAAAGAGTCCAAATCCGGCAAATCATTTTGAGAAAATAGATTTTTAGAAAAGAAGTGCCAAACATGGACTGCTTTGCCAGATATAGAGTCGCCACCTAAATATTTTTTAATGGGGGAATTTAGGAAACCCTGACTTGTTTGCCTAAGGCCACGTGTCTGTCATCACCGAAGTTGCCTCGGCTCGGGAACTTGGGTACGATTGGGGAAGGTCAGCTATGAGCACCCCCTCTCGCCCGATCCGAAGATCGGCCTCTACTAACCATGATATCCGATTTTGAAAACGTTATGTGTTCTTATTCCGGTTAATTAGCTAGAATTACTACGTGATGCGCACAACACAAAAGTATAGACTAGATCGCCTAATTTGGAACGAAGCATTGCATATCCGTTTGTTTGAAAAACGTTTGAAATTCGCTACTCGCAAGTAGGCTAAAACACAGATTTCAATGAGTTGTTCCAACTCAAACAATCCAACCTTCACCCACAGGCATTCAGGCAGTTTATATCACATAAGCATCTAGCCACATGGTAAGCATGCTGTCATGGCAAACACTCACACTCATGCAAGGTGCTAAAGCATAAAAGCTTACCGAGTACTCCGAGCCAAAACAAGGAACATGTTAGCAATCATGCATGATCCAAGTCCATGTCAAGTGGCTAATGCAACGCATACAGAATGTTGCTAGAATAGGCGCGGCTAATCCTAGGATGGCATGTGGGATGCAACAAGTAGCACGTATTCAAGTTAGATTTGAAATACTATGCAGTTAGCGTGATACGCCGAGCCTGGTGCATGCAATACTGATGAATGATGCACGCATGCTTAGCATAAGGTATGCTAAGGTAACTGTGGGAGCCGAATAAGTGGAATAGCCGGAATACGCGTACCCCAGAAACTGGATACTACTCGGCTCCGTATTGCGTAACTAGGGCGCCGTTTGCGTTAGTAAGGCCGAATAGACGGGGGTCAGTAGATCCGAATGAATATAAGGTGAATGGGATAAAAGTAGGCTCAGGCCCCGAGGCCCAGAAAAGTAAGTATAAATACAAGAACCACAAATCTTGAAAGGTATGTAAGAATCACTCCACTTAACTTAGACAAGAAGCTATCTTGAGTGTCTGAACTAACTTGTCCGTCGGAAGTGCTAATTACGGCACCCCCGACCGGAGTGTTTCCATCTTTTCAGGTGACTAGCTGAGGATAAGCAGCGTCTCCCAGGATCAGAAGAGTATTTCCAAACCACTTCTCCACAATTGGCGCCGTCTGTGGGAATACTCAACTACATCCATGGAAGTCGTAACTGAAGATCCTCCGGTAGCCACCGACAAGACCGTACAGAGAGGTGATCTCATTCCAGTAAACTCGCTTGGACCAAAAACTATCGCAGCAAAACTTGCCTCGGACCTCCGCTCATCTTCACACCGAATGCAAACGACAATACAAGCGACCATGGCTTAAGCTAGGCGAACCGAACAGAGGTTGGACAGCATCATTGTTGAGAACGAACGCCTCCGTCGCGATCTGGCCTCAGCAATAGCAAAATCCAAACAAACGGTGCGCCAGGCTTCTGAGCGACCCCCGAGGGCAGATGATCAACGATCTCGGATCCGATAGCAAGAAACCGACGGCCGCTATGCCTCAACGGATCATCTCGAGGATTTGGCAAAGGACGAATGTCTCCACCAATGCATCCGGAAGAGTGTGGTCGAAACACCTGCCCCTCCGCAGGATGCACTTCCCCTCAACACCGTCCATATTGATATACAGCCTACCAACAGCCCCGGCCATGCATGCGATTCAATCGCATCCAGGCCCCCAACAACAACTCACGCTAGCAAAGCGGCCCCGAGTGACGCCAAGTATCACTTTTGACGATTCTGATCTGATCGGTGTAACGCTCCCTCACATCGATCCGTTGGTTGTTGAGCTGCGCGTAAACCGGTTCACCGTCGAACGCGTTCTTATCAACCAGGGCAGTACCTTGGAGGTTATGTATTATAAAACCTTCACCAAACTCGGCTTCAACGAGTCGGACCTGACTCCGGCCCCCTTATCCACTATTTGGCTTCAATGCCACTCCAGAGTACCCCTTGGGAAAGATCAGCTTACCCGTTCGAGCAGGCTCCAGAACGGTGGATGTGGAGTTCTTGGTCGTCCGGCTGCCTTCACCGTATAATCTCATCATGGGACGATCGTGGTTGCATACATTGCAGGCCGTTCCAAGCACCAATCATCAACTGCTACGTTTCCAATAGAACATGGCATTGAGCAAATCCGCGGATCCCAGAAATCGGCACAAGCATGTTATCTCCTTGCCGCCAGAACGCCAACGGAACTACAAGTAAACTCCAATGAGGTGCCGAATCGGGAGATCCTGGATGAGGTTGGGCGGTGTCCAAACGAGAAGGCCACGGAAGACCTAGACCGAGTTGACATTGATGGAAGCCCAGAAAAGTTCTTCATGATCGGCGCCTCTCTGAATCAAGCCGACAGGCAGCAGCTGATCTCTTTCTTGCTCAACAACCTTGACGTCTTCGCGTGGACTCCTTACGAAAATGCCGGGAATAGACCCGTCAGTCTCACAGCACCATCTGAATGTCGATCCGAAATGTAAGCCGATCATTCAGAAAGGCCGACGGTCAGCCGCAGAACACACTGCCGCCGTTGTTGAGGAGGTAGACAGACTGCTTGACGCCGGGGCAATTAGAGAAGTCACTTACCCTACGTGGCTCTCCAATACAATGGTGTGAAGAAGAAAAACGGGACTTGGCGAGTGTGCGTCGACTTCACCGATCTGAACAAAGCCTGCCCCAAGGACTGTTTTCCTCTACCTAGAATCGACCAGCTTGTCGACGCGACGACATGTCATCAATGCATGAGCTTCCTCGATGCTTATAGAGGCTATCATCAAATTGCCATGCATCCGGATGACCCGGACAAAACTGCCTTCCTCACCCCAAAAGGAACCTATTGCTACAAAGTTATGCCTTTTGGGCTGAAGAATGCAGGGGCAACCTACCAAAGATTGGTCACTGCCATGTTCAAAGAGCAACTCGGCCACACTATGGAAGTATACATCGACGATATGGTGGTCAAGTCCAAAGAAGAATAGAATCATATAGCCGATCTAGAGAAGACATTCAGCATCTTACGCAAATACAGAATGAAACTGAACGCTTCCAAGTGTGCATTCAGAATCAGCTCTGGCAAATTCCTGGGTTACATCATCAATCACCGAGGAATCGAAGCCAACCCGAGGCAAGTCACAGCAATCCTGGAACTCGGCTCCCCCCGTTCAATAAAAGAAGTCCAAAAGTTGATGGGGATGACCGCCGTACTTAATAGGTTCATCAACCAGTCTATAGATCGCTGCCGACAATTCTTTCAGACACTACGGCAGGGTAGGGCTTTTGAATGGTCCGCCGAATGCGAATCAGCCTTCAACGGACTCAAGACGTACCTCCGCTCAGTACCTCTCTTGACCACACTCGCCGCTGGTGACCCGCTCATCCTGTATCTGGCAGTTTCCGATAGGGCCGTCAGCGCCGTACTGTTAAAAGAGGAGGATGGAGAGCAACGGCCAGTGTATTATGTGAGCAAGGCAATGGTTGTTGCCGAAACACGCTACCTTCCGCTAGAAAAACTCATCTTAGCCCTAGTCATGGCGGCAAGAAAGCTGATGCATTACTTCCAGGGACATAGCATTGGGGTGCTAATAGATTATCCCCTCCGATCAGCACTACGGAGTGCAGAAGCATCGGGACGTGTTTCAAAATGGGCTCTTGAACTCGGCCAATACGACATTCGGTTTTTACCTAAAACTGCAATCAAGGGGCAGGTGTTGGCCGACTTTGTTGTCGAATTCACCGGCGAGCTTGCCGGCCTCAAACCTGATTGACCAAAGGCCGAAGTGCTACCGAAGCCGAACTGGAGAATTTATGTTGGGGATATTTGGCAACTATACTGTGATGGATCATCTAACCAAAGGGGCGGTGGCGCCGGAGTTGTAATCATGTCTCCGGACGGCACAATAATTGAGCAGGCCGTCAAGCTTGGCTTCGAAGCATCGAATAACGAAGCCGAATACGAAGCCCTTCTAGCCGGTTTGCGGAATTCGCACCTTCTCGGCGCACGGCGTCTGCTCGTGTTTTGTGATTCAAAGTTGGTAATCAATCAGCTAAAGGGGGAGTACGCGGCAAGAAATGACCGTATGGCGGCCTACATGAAAACGGCCAATTCCTTGCTGGCAAAATTTGACCATCATGAACTGAACCAAATAACACGCAACCAGAACACACACGCGGATGCCTTGGCATGCCTAGCCTCTGCCATCAATTCTGAGATCAAACGGACCATCGAAGTAGGCTTCGTCCCGGAGCCGAGTATCGGCCCTTCGGAGGAAATCCACGTCAATGTTATAAAATCCGCACCAAGCTGGATGGACCCCATTGTTGCATTCCTCTCTTCTGAGCAACTCCCAGAGGACAAAAAAGAAGCACACAAGCTGCGAAATAAAGCCCTGCGATACTATCTGGATCCGCAAGGAGGGCTTTACAAAAAGTCCCTCTCCGGTTCGTATTTGGAATGCGTGCACCCCGACAAAGTGGAGGAGCTTCTGACAGAGATACATGAGGGCAGTTGCGGTGTCCATTCTGGCGAACGCTCCCTGGCCCATCGAGCTATAACGCAGGGATATTATTGGCCGACAATGAGAGCTGACACAGAGAGCTATGTAAGAAAGTGCGAACGGTGCCAAAAGTTCTCCCCATTAACCCATCTGCCTGCCGAAGAGTTGAGCTCTATCACCAGCCCCTGGCCGTTTGCACAGTGGGGACTTGATATCGTAGGGCCATTGCCCAGGGCCCCAGGGAACAAGCGATTCTTAATCGTCGCCACAGACTACTTCACAAAATGGGTTGAAGTGGAGGCCCTAACACATATATGAGATGCCGACATTAAACGCTTTGTATGGAGAAACATCATAACACGATTCGGCATTCCGAGAGCTCTCATCTCAGACAATGGCACCCAGTTCGATTGTGGCGTATACCGAGAGTTATGCACCAAATATGGCATTCGGCCTTACTTCTCAACACCGGCCTACCCCCAAAGCAATGGTCAAGCCGAAGCCTCTAACAAATCCATCTTGGACGGCATCAAAAAGAGGCTGGAAAAAGCTAAAGGCAAATGGGTCGAAGAGTTGCCGAGTGTATTGTGGGCCCATCGTACTACGCCGAGGAGGTCCACTGGAGAAACGCCGTTTGCTCTATGCTTTGGAACCCAGGCAATCTTACCCCTGGAAATCGGTCGACCGACTCTGAAATCGCAAGTTTTTGACATAGGCCGAAACGACATGATGCTTGCCCTAGATCTGATTCTAATCGAGGAACGAAGAGACCGCGCCCTGGCATCCATGGCACGCTATCAGCAGCAGCTCGCCAAGTCATATAATCAGCGAGTTCAGTTACGCCGATACACGTCAGGAGAGCTTGTCCTAAAAAAGGTACTTCCTGCTGACCGGAGACCGACCGATGGAAAATTGGGTCCAAACTGGGACGGCCCCTATCAAATTGAATCCATCGCAGGAACAGGGGCATATCGGCTCTCAGACATGTCAGGAAGAAGCCTGCCACGACCTTGGAATTCTACACATTTGCGTAAATTCTATCATTGACCCGACTTGTGGGCTTGGTACTTGTATATGTTCCACCTTTGCAATACAAAGTCTTTCGTTTTCTCAAGCTCGCTCCGAAGCCTTGGTTAATGAGGGCCGATTAAGCCTTCCACGGCCAAAATAAGTCTCCGGATTCGGAGCCCCTTTCAGTGCATGACACCCTAAGGCTGAATAAGACTCTGGATTCGGAGCGCCCTTTGTGGATGTCACGATTGACCAAAATAAAGTCTCCGGATTCGGAGCCCCCTTTTGGTGCATGACACCCTAAGGCTGAATAAGACTCTGGATTTGGAGCGCCCTTCGTGGATGTCACGATTGGCCAAAATAGTCTCCGGCTTCGGAGCCCCCTTTTCGGTGCATGACACCCTAAGGCTGAATAAGACTCCGGATTCGGAGCGCCCTTCGTGGATGTTACGATTGGCCAAAATAAAGTCTCCGGATTCGGAGCGCCCTTCGTGGATGTCACGATTGGCCAAAATAAAGTCTCCGGATTCAAAGCCCCCTTTTGGTGCATGACACCCTAAGGCCAATTAAGCCTGTTAAGGCCAAATAAGATTCCGAATTCGGAGCACCTTCGTGGATATCATGACTGGCCTTTCTGAGGTTTGTATTCGGACCACTTGATGGGCCGAATAAATATTCAATAAGAATCATTCTTAATTCAGACCGGTCAATACATGTCTAAGCATTTACGCCATACAATACAAAACTTGCTAGAAAGATGAAATAATACGATTAGTTAAACACATAACATTTCAAGACAAAATGCAAACACTGAAAAGAAAAGAAATTCTATTTATTCAGCACAATGACTATTCATTCGGCACCCTCATCGTCGCTCTTCTCAATTTCAAAACTGGGATAAGGAAAGTGATGGCGATGATACAGGGGCAAGGCCGAGTCAATTCCCACGGCTTCGAGAGATCCCTCGGTTTGAAGGGCCTTAATCCAACCGTGCTTAAATCCACGATTTTCACATCGACAGGCCTCCTCGGCAAGGTCCTGTTTGGTCTTCTCTATCCCAACCTTCAGGCCATCCTGAAACCCCTTTTCATAACTCGATGTCCGTTGAGTTCCTCTCTCTACACCAACCATTTTAGATTGAGCGGCTGCAACCGACGCGCTCGCTCGAACATTCTTCAGTTCCCGAAGCTCACGCTCAGCCTTTTTCGCGCGAATCTCCAAACTGCAATTCCTTTCGTCCTTTTTCTCGCTCTCACGTCGCGCTTCCCGCAGACGCATGTTGACTTCGTAAGCAGTATATAGTCCTTTCATGGCCCCGTGGATGCCGTCTCGAAATACTTCGAAATCTCAACATTCAACCATCGATTGTTGGACTTCCGACGGGAATATCTGTCGAGCGAACTCGACTGCCACATCTGAGTCTTTAATGATAGAGTCCACCTCCGTCATTGGTCTATTCCTCACAGAAACCGCAAAACTCAACGGCCGTGGCGTCGCACCAGGCTCGATTCTCGGTTGACTATCCTGTCGAGGCGATCTGCTTCGATGACTAAGGGGCAGCTGTGTTACCCGACCCTTGGACGTTCTTCTTCCCGAACGCGTAGGCTCGCTACTGCGACTCATTGCGACATCTGATTCAGTCAATCTTCGTCCCTCCTCAGTTGCCTGAATAGAAATAAGTAGGGCCTCTGGTATGCACCCATTCCATTTATCCTTCAATGTTTGCAGCTTTCCCGAGGCAACGTCAGCACTCCCAAACGTCAATAGTCGGATGACAACTATCCAGCCCACGAGTTGGGCCCATTCGGCTTCCCAAGCTCGCGCCCTGGTCAAGGCAAGGGCATATTTATTAATCTTGCCGGCCGAGTTTTCAACCGCAGCGGCCGATCAATCTGTGCCTTAGCCAGCCCGCGAGTTGGTCCCATTCGGCTTCCCAAGCTCGCACCCTGGCCAAGGCAAGGGCAGATTTATTAATCTTGCCGACTGAGATTTCAAGCGTAACGGCCGATCAATCTGTGCCTTAGCCAGCCCGCGAGTAGGGCCCATTCGGCCTCCCAAGCTCGCGCCCTGGTCAAGGCAAGGGCAGATTTATTAATTTCGTCGGCCGAGTTTTCAACCGCAACGGCCGATCAATCTGTGCCTTAGCCAGCCCGCGAGTTGGGCCCATTCAGCTTCCCAAGCTCGCGCCCTGGTCAAGGACAGATGTATTAATCTTGTTGGCCGAGTTTTCAACCGCAGCGGCCGATCAATCTGTGCCTTAGCCAGCCCGCGAGTTGGGCCCATTCAGCTTCCCAAGCTCGCACCCTGGCCAAGGCAAGGGCAGATTTATTAATCTTGCCAGTCGAGTTTTCAAGCATAATGGCCGATCAATCTGTGACCTAGCCAGCCCGCGAGTTGGGCACATTCGGCTTCCCAAGCTCGCACCCTGGCCAAGGCAAGGGTAGATTTATTAATCTTGCTGGCCGAGTTTTCAACCGCAGCGGCCGATCAATCTGTGCCTTAGCCAGCCTGCGAGTTGGGCCCATTCGGCTTCCCAAGCTCGCACCCTGGCCAAGGCAAGGGCAGATTTATTAATCTTGCCGGCCAAGTTTTCAAGCGTAACGGTCGATCAATCTGTGCCTTAGCCAGCCCGCGAGTTGGGCCCATTCGGCTTCCCAAGCTCGCACCTTTGCCAAGGCAAGGGCAGATTTATTAATCTTGCCGGCCGAGTTTTCAAGCGTAACGGCTGACCAATCTGTGCCTTAGCAAGCTTGCGAGTTGGCGCCATTCAGCTTCCCAAGCTCGCACCATGGCCAAGGCAAGGGCAGATTTATTAACCTTGCCGGCCGAGTTTTCAACCGCAGCGGCCGATCAATCTGTGCCTTAGCCAGCCCGCAAGTTGGGCCCATTCGGCATCCCAAGCTCACACCCTGGCCAAGGCAAGGGCAGATTTATTAATCTAGCCGGCCGAGTTTTCAAGCGTAATGGCCGATCAATCTGTGCCTTAGCCAGCCCGCGAGTTGGGCCCAATCAGCTTCCCAAGCTCGCACCCTGGCCAAGGCAAGGGTAGATTTATTAATCTTGTCGGCCGAGTTTTCAAGCGTAACGACCGATCAATCTGTGCCTTAGCCAGCCCGCGAGTAAGGCCCATTCGGCTTCCCAAGCTCGCGCCCTGGCCAAGGCAAGGGCAGATTTATTAATCTTGCCGGCCGAGTTTTCAAGCATAATGGCCGATCAATCTGTGCCTTAGCCAGCCCGCGAGGTGGGCCGATTCGGCTTCCCAAGCTCGCACCCTAGCCAAGGCAAGGGTAGATTTATTAATCTTGCCGGCCGAGTTTTCAACCGCAACGGCCGATCAATCTGTGCCTTAGCCAGCCTGCGAGTTGGGCCCATTCGGCTTCCCAAGCTCGCACCCTAGCCAAGGCAAGGGCAGATTTATTAATCATGCCAGTCAAGTTTTCAAGCGTAACGGTCGATCAATCTGTGCCTTAGCCAGCCCGCGAGTTGGGCCCATTCGGCTTCCCAAGCTCGCACCTTGGCCAAGGCAAGGGCAGATTTATTAATCTTGCCGGCCGAGTTTTCAAGCGTAACGGCCGATCAATCTGTGCCTTAGCCAGCCCGCGAGTTGGGCCCATTCAGCTTCCTAAGCTCGCACCACGGCCAAGGCAAGGGAAGATTTATTAACCTTGCCGGCCGAGTTTTCAACCGCAGCGGCCGATCAATCTGTGGCTTAGCCAGCTCGCGAGTTGGGCCCATTCCGCATCCCAAGCTCACACCCTGGCCAAGGCAGGGGCAGATTTATTAATCTTGCCGGCCGAGTTTTCAAGCGTAATGGCCGATCAATCTGTGCCTTAGCCAGCCCGCGAGTTGGGCCCAATCAGCTTCCCAAGCTCGCACCCTGGCCAAGGCAAGGGTAGATTTATTAATCTTGTCGGCCGAGTTTTCAAGCGTAACGACCGATCAATCTGTGCCTTAGCCAGCCCGCGAGGTGGGCCGATTCGGCTTCCCAAGCTCGCACCCTAGCCAAGGCAAGGGTAGATTTATTAATCTTGCCGGCCGAGTTTTCAACCGCAACGGCCGATCAATCTGTGCCTTAGCCAGCCTGCGAGTTGGGCCCATTCGGCTTCCCAAGCTCGCACCCTGGCCAAGGCAAGGGCAGATTTATTAATCTTGCCAGTCAAGTTTTCAAGCGTAACGGTCGACCAATCTGTGCCTTAGCCAGCCCGCGAGTTGGGCCCATTCTGCTTCCCAAGCTCGCACCTTGGCCAAGGCAAGGGCAGATTTATTAATCTTGCCGGCCGAGTTTTCAAGCGTAACGGCCGATCAATCTGTGCCTTAGCCAGCCCGCGAGTTGGGCCCATTCAACTTCCTAAGCTCGCACCACGGCCAAGGCAAGGGAAGATTTATTAACCTTGCCGGCCGAGTTTTCAACCGCAGCGGCCGATCAATCTGTGCCTTAGCCAGCTCGCGAGTTGGGCCCATTCCGCATCCCAAGCTCACACCCTGGCCAAGGCAAGGGCAGATTTATTAATCTTGCCGGCCGAGTTTTCAAGCGTAATGGCCGATCAATCTGTGCCTTAGCCAGCCCGCGAGTTGGGCCCAATCAGCTTCCCAAGCTCGCACCCTGGCCAAGGCAAGGGTAGATTTATTAATCTTGTCGGCCGAGTTTTCAAGCGTAACGACCGATCAATCTGTGCCTTAGCCAGCCCGCGAGCAAGGCCCATTCGGCTTCCCAAGCTCGCGCCCTGGCGAAGGCAAGGGCAGATTTATTAATCTTGCCGGCCGAGTTTTCAAGCATAATGGCCGATCAATCTGTGCCTTAGCCAGCCCGCGAGGTGGGCCGATTCGGCTTCCCAAGCTCGCACCCTAGCCAAGGCAAGGGTAGATTTATTAATCTTGCCGGCCGAGTTTTCAACCGCAACGGCCGATCAATCTGTGCCTTAGCCAGCCTGCGAGTTGGGCCCATTCGGCTTCCCAAGCTCGCACCCTGGCCAAGGCAAGGGCAGATTTATTAATCTTGCCAGTCAAGTTTTCAAGCGTAACGGTCGATCAATCTGTGCCTTAGCCAGCCCGCGAGTTGGGCCCATTCGGCTTCCCAAGCTCGCACCTTGGCCAAGGCAAGGGCAGATTTATTAATCTTGCCGGCCGAGTTTTCAAGCGTAACGGCCGATCAATCTGTGCCTTAGCCAGCCCGCGAGTTGGGCCCATTCAGCTTCCTAAGCTCGCACCACGGCCAAGGCAAGGGCAGATTTAATAACCTTGCCGGCCGAGTTTTCAACCGCAGCGGCCGATCAATCTGTGCCTTAGCCAGCTCGCGAGTTGGGCCCATTCGGCTTCCCAAGCTCACACCCTGGCCAAGGCAAGGGCCGATTTATTAATCTTGCCGGCCGAGTTTTCAAGCGTAATGGCCGATCAAGCTGTGCCTTAGCCAGGCTGCGAGTTGGGCCCATTCGGCTTCCCAAGCACGCACCCTGGCCAAGGCAAGGGCAGATTTATTAATCTTGCCGGCCGAGTTTTCAACCGCAGCGGCCGATCAATCTGTGCCTTAGCCAGCCCGCGAGTTGGGCCCAATCCGCTTCCCAAGCTCGCACCCTAGCCAAGGCAAGGGCAGATTTATTAATCTTGCCAGCCGAGTTTCCAACCGCAGCGGCCGATCAATCTGTGCCTTAGCCAGCCCGCGAGTTGGGCCCAATCCGCTTCCCAAGCTCGCACCCTGGCCAAGGCAAGGGTAGATTTATTAATCTTGTCGGCCGAGTTTTCAAGCGTAACGGCCGATCAATCTGTGCCTTAGCCAGTCCGCAAGTAAGGCCCATTCGGCTTCCCAAGCTCGCGCCCTGGCCAAGGCAAGGGCAGATTTATTAATCTTGCCGACCGAGTTTTCAAGCATAAGGGCCGATCAATCTGTGCCTTAGCCAGCCCGCCAGTTGGGCCCATTCGGCTTCCCAGGCTCGCACCCTGGCCAAGGCAAGGGTAGATTTATTAATCTTGCCGGCCGAGTTTTCAACCGCAGCGGCCGATCAATCTATGCCTTAGCCAGCCCGCGAGTTGGGCCCAATCCGCTTCCCAAGCTCGCACCCTGGCCAAGGCAAGGGCAGATTTATTAGTCTTGCCGGCCGAGTTTTCAACCGCAGCGGCCGATCAATCTGTGCCTTAGCCAGCCCGCGAGTTGGGCCCAATCCGCTTCCCAAGCTCGCACCCTGGCCAAGGCAAGGGTAGATTTATTAATCTTGTCGGCCGAGTTTTCAAGCGTAACGGCCGATCAATCTGTGCCTTAGCCAGTCCGCAAGTAAGGCCCATTCGGCTTCCCAAGCTCGCGCCCTGGCCAAGGCAAGGGCAGATTTATTAATCTTGCCGACCGAGTTTTCAAGCATAAGGGCCGATCAATCTGTGCCTTAGCCAGCCCGCCAGTTGGGCCCATTCGGCTTCCCAGGCTCGCACCCTGGCCAAGGCAAGGGTAGATTTATTAATCTTGCCGGCCGAGTTTTCAACCGCAACGGCCGATCAATCTGTGCCTTAGCAAACCTGCGAGTTGGGCCCATTCGGCTTCCCAAGCTCGCACCCTGGCCAAGGCAAGGGCAGATTTATTAATCTTGCCGGCCAAGTTTTCAAGCGTAACGGTCGATCAATCTATGCCTTAGCCAGCCCGCGAGTTGGGCCCAATCCGCTTCCCAAGCTCGCACCCTGGCCAAGCCAAGGGCAGATTTATTAATCTTGTCGGCCGAGTTTTCAAGCGTAACGGCCGATCAATCTGTGCCTTAGCCAGCCCGCGAGTAAGGCCCATTCGGCTTCCGAAGCTCGCGCCCTGGCCAAGGCAAGGGCAGATTTATTAATCTTGCCGACCGAGTTTTCAAGCATAAGGGCCGATCAATCTGTGCCTTAGCCAGCCCGCCAGTTGGGCCCATTCGGCTTCCCAAGCTCGCACCCTGGCCAAGGCAAGGGTAGATTTATTAATCTTGCCGGCCGAGTTTTCAACCACAACGGCCGATCAATCTGTACCTTAGCAAGCCTGCGAGTTGGGCCCATTCGGCTTCCCAAGCTCGCACCCTGGCCAAGGCAAGGGCAGATTTATTAATCTTGCCGGCCAAGTTTTCAAGCGTAACGGTCGATCAGTCTGTGCCTTAGCCAGCCCGCGAGTTGGGCCCAATCCGCTTCCCAAGCTCGCACCCTGGCCAAGCCAAGGGCAGATTTATTAATCTTGTCGGCCGAGTTTTCAAGCGTAACGGCCGATCAATCTGTGCCTTAGCCAGCGCGCGAGTAAGGCCCATTCGGCTTCCCAAGCTCGTGCCCTGGCCAAGGCAAGGGCAGATTTATTAATCTTGCCGACCGAGTTTTCAAGCATAAGGGCCGATCAATCTGTGCCTTAGCCAGCCCGCCAGTTGGGCCCATTCGGCTTCCCAAGCTCGCACCCTGGCCAAGGCAAGGGTAGATTTATTAATCTTGCCGGCCGAGTTTTCAACCGCAGCGGCCGATCAATCTGTGCCTTAGCAAGCCTGCGAGTTGGGCCCATTCGGCTTCCCAAGCTCGCACCCTGGCCAAGGCAAGGGCAGATTTATTAATCTTGCCGGCTAAGTTTTCAAACGTAACGGTCGATCAATCTGTGCCTTAGCCAGCCCGCGAGTTGGGCGCAATCCGCTTCCCAAGCTCGCACCCTGGCCAAGCCAAGGGCAGATTTATTAATCTTGTCGGCCGAGTTTTCAAGCGTAACGGCCGATCAATCTGTGCCTTAGCCAGTCCGCAAGTAAGGCCCATTCGGCTTCCCAAGCTCGCGCCCTGGCCAAGGCAAGGGCAGATTTATTAATCTTGCCGACCGAGTTTTCAAGCATAAGGGCCGATCAATCTGTGCCTTAGCCAGCCCGCCAGTTGGGCCCATTCGGCTTCCCAGGCTCGCACCCTGGCCAAGGCAAGGGTAGATTTATTAATCTTGCCGGCCGAGTTTTCAACCGCAACGGCCGATCAATCTGTGCCTTAGCAAACCTGCGAGTTGGGCCCATTCGGCTTCCCAAGCTCGCACCCTGGCCAAGGCAAGGGCAGATTTATTAATCTTGCCGGCCAAGTTTTCAAGCGTAACGGTCGATCAATCTATGCCTTAGCCAGCCCGCGAGTTGGGCCCAATCCGCTTCCCAAGCTCGCACCCTGGCCAAGCCAAGGGCAGATTTATTAATCTTGTCGGCCGAGTTTTCAAGCGTAACGGCCGATCAATCTGTGCCTTAGCCAGCCCGCGAGTAAGGCCCATTCGGCTTCCGAAGCTCGCGCCCTGGCCAAGGCAAGGGCAGATTTATTAATCTTGCCGACCGAGTTTTCAAGCATAAGGGCCGATCAATCTGTGCCTTAGCCAGCCTGCCAGTTGGGCCCATTCGGCTTCCCAAGCTCGCACCCTGGCCAAGGCAAGGGTAGATTTATTAATCTTGCCGGCCGAGTTTTCAACCACAGCGGCCGATCAATCTGTGCCTTAGCAAGCCTGCGAGTTGGGCCCATTCGGCTTCCCAAGCTCGCACCCTGGCCAAGGCAAGGGCAGATTTATTAATCTTGCCGGCCAAGTTTTCAAGCGTAACGGTCGATCAATCTGTGCCTTAGCCAGCCCGCGAGTTGGGCCCAATCCGCTTCCCAAGCTCGCACCCTGGCCAAGCCAAGGGCAGATTTATTAATCTTGTCGGCCGAGTTTTCAAGCGTAACGGCCGATCAATCTGTGCCTTAGCCAGCGCGCGAGTAAGGCCCATTCGGCTTCCCAAGCTCGTGCCCTGGCCAAGGCAAGGGCAGATTTATTAATCTTGCCGACCGAGTTTTCAAGCATAAGGGCCGATCAATCTGTGCCTTAGCCAGCCCGCCAGTTGGGCCCATTCGGCTTCCCAAGCTCGCACCCTGGCCAAGGCAAGGGTAGATTTATTAATCTTGCCGGCCGAGTTTTCAACCGCAGCGGCCGATCAATCTGTGCCTTAGCAAGCCTGCGAGTTGGGCCCATTCGGCTTCCCAAGCTCGCACCCTGGCCAAGGCAAGGGCAGATTTATTAATCTTGCCGGCTAAGTTTTCAAACGTAACGGTCGATCAATCTGTGCCTTAGCCAGCCCGCGAGTTGGGCGCAATCCGCTTCCCAAGCTCGCACCCTGGCCAAGCCAAGGGCAGATTTATTAATCTTGTCGGCCGAGTTTTCAAGCGTAACGGCTGATCAATCTGTGCCTTAGCCAGCCCGCGAGTAAGGCCCATTCGGCTTCCGAAGCTCGCGCCCTGGCCAAGGCAAGGGCAGATTTATTAATCTTGCCGACCGAGTTTTCAAGCATAAGGGCCGATCAATCTGTGCCTTAGCCAGTCCGCCAGTTGGGCCCATTCGGCATCCCAAGCTCGCACCCTGGCCAAGGCAAGGGTAGATTTATTAATCTTGCCGGCCGAGTTTTCAACCGCAGCGGCCGATCAATCTGTGCCTTAGCCAGCCTGCGAGTTGGGCGCATTCGGCTTCCCAAGCTCGCACCCTGGCCAAGGCAAGGGCAGATTTATTAAACTTGCCGGCCAAGTTTTCAAGCGTAACGGTCGATCAATCTGTGCCTTAGCCAGCCCGCGAGTTGGGTCCATTCGGCTTCCCAAGGTCGCACCTTAGCCAAGGCAAGGGCAGATTTATTAATCTTGCCGGCCGAGTTTTCAAGCGTAACGGCCGATCAATCTGTGCCTTAGCCAGCCCGCGAGTTGGGCCCATTCAGCTTCCCAAGCTCGCACCACGGCCAAGGCAAGGGCAGATTTATTAACCTTGCCGGCCGAGTTTTCAACCGCAGCGGCCGATCAATCTGTGCCTTAGCCAGCCCGCGAGTTGGGCCCATTCGGCTTCCCAAGCTCACACCCTGGCCAAGGCAAGGGCAGATTTATTAATCTTGCCGGCCGAGTTTTCAAGTGTAATGGCCGATGAATCTGTGCCTTAGCCAGGCTGCGAGTTGGGCCCATTCGGCTTCCCAAGCACGCACCCTGGCCAAGGCAAGGACAGATTTATTAATCTTGCCGGCCGAGTTTTCAGCTGCAGCGGCCGATCAATCTGTTCCTTAGCCAGCCCGCAAGTTGGGCCCAATCAGCTTCCCAAGCTCGCACCGTGGCCAAGGCAAGGGCAGATTTATTAATCTTGTCGGCCGAGTTTCCAAGCGTAACGGCCGATCAATCCGTGCCTTAGCCAGCCCACGAGTAGGGCCCATTCGGCTTCCCAAGCTCACGCCCTAGCCAAGGCAAGGGCAGATTTATTAATCTTGCCAGCCGAGTTTTCAAGCATAACGGCCGATCAATCTGTGCCTTCGCCAACCCACGAGTTGGGCCTATTCGGCTTCCTAAGCTTGCGCCCTAGCCAAGGCAAGGGCAGATTTATTAAGCAGCCGATTTATTTATCTTGCCGGCCAAGTTTTCAACCGCAGCGGCCGATCAATCTGTGCCTTAGCCAGCCCGCGAGTTGGTCCCATTCGGCTTACCAAGCTCGCGCCCTGGCCAAGGCAAGGGAAGATTTATTAATCTTGCCGGCCGAGTTTTCAAGCGTAACGGCCGATCAATCTGTGCCTTAGCCAGCCCGCGAGTAGGGCCCATTCGGCTTCCCAAGCTCGCGCCCTAGCCAAGGCAAGGGCAGATTTATTAATCTTGCCGGCCGAGTTTTCAAGCATAACGGCCGATCAATCTGTGCCTTCGCCAACCCACAAGTTGGGCCTATTCGACTTCCTAATCTTGCGCCCTGGCCAAGGCAAGGGCAGATTTATTAAGCAGCCGATTTATTTATCTTGCCGGCCAAGTTTTCAACCACAGCGGCCGATCAATCTGTGCCTTAGCCAGCCCGCGAGTTGGGCCCATTCGGCTTCCTGAGCTCACGCCCTGATCAAGGGCAAATTTATTAATCATGCCGGCCGAGTTTTCAACCGCAGCGGCCGATCAATCTGTGCCTTAGCCAACCCGCGAGTTGTGCCCATTCGGCTTCCCAAGCTCGCACCCTGGCCAAGGCAACAGTAGATTTATTTATCTTACCGACCGGCCGATCAATCTGTGCCTTCGCCAGCCCGCGAGTTGGGCCCATTCGGCTTCCCAAGCTCGCACCCTGGCCAAGGCAGGGGCAGATTTATTAATCTTGTCGGCCGAGTTTTCAACCGCAGCGGCCAATTAATCTGTGCCTTAGCTAGCTCGCGAGTTGGGCCCTTTCGGCTTCCCAAGCTCGCACCCTGGCCAAGGCAGGGGCAGATTTATTAATCTTGCCGGCCGAGTTTTCAAGCTTAACGGCCGATCAATCTGTGCCTTAGCCAGCCCGCGAGTAGGGCCCATTCGGCTTCCCAAGCTCGCGCCCTGACCAAGGCAAGGGCAGATTTATTAATCTTGCCGGCCGAGTTTTCTAGCGTAACGGCCGATCAATCTGTGCCTTAGCCAGCCCGCGAGTTGGGCCCATTCGGCTTCCCAAGCTCGCGCCCTGGCCAAGGCAAGGGCAGATTTATTAAGTAGCCGATCTAACCACAACCTAAAACAATAGCATTCAACATTTTCCTCAATCAGTTGAGCACAACTCATGAAATTTTCTATATATACGCAAGTTACTAAACACAACGATTTACTCATGACTGTAGCAACAGATAAAAACTGTAAAAGTACATTCGACGTCCTAAAAACTGCCAGTCGGCCGGATCAGCCATCCGAATCAGACTCCAATGGCTCAACATCCGCTTGCTCATATGGTATTGGCATAATCAACGAAGCGTTAGCAGCAGCAAGGGCCGTACGCCAGCCATATTTGAATCCCCGATTTTCAAATTTGGGGACTTGGTCAACGTACTCGGCAAGCCCAGTGTTTTTCCCGGCCTCGAACACTTTGGAAGACTCTGAGTCGGCTGCTTCCTTCGCCGCCTTCATTTCAGCCAACTTAGCCTCCAATCTGGAGATCGCTTTCTGGGCCAATTTGAGCGCATCTTCGCTTGCGTCTGCCTTCTTCTCGGTATCCGATCTCAACTGATCCGCGCTACGAGCCCTCTCCATCTTGGCGTTGGCCCTTGAGGCTTCCTTATTCACCCTCAAAGCCTCGACCTCGGCCCTTCTCCTCTGGCCTACAAGTTCCTCGCGCAGGTGGCCAATCTCTTTGACGGCGTCGTGATGGCGACGGCCCAAATCGGCTATCCATCCGACGGTCTGCAAAACAATCATTTTAAACCTTAACTTCAACAGTATTTGGATTAAGTGAAGTTCGAATATGTACCAAAAGCACCGATTGGGTGGCTAGTGCTGTCGCATTCAGATCCGTTTCCACCCGGAAAGCCTCCTTGTCAGACGGCAACGACACGGACGTAGCCAAGCTGAATGCGACTTCTGGATCTTCAAGCGCCGAAGCATCAGAAGAAACCGGCATGTTTCTTATCATCGACTGAATGACAAAAGGAACGATCACGTCCGATCCCTGTAATCGAGAACGTTTGCCGCCGTGTTCCGCTGAGCTGGCCTCAAACTCGGCAGGGCGTTTCTCTGCCTCAACTTCTTGGCCGGCCTGCACGATCACAGCAGATTCGGCATTCCGATTTTCTGCCGTTTCCACCTCAACAACGTGCATGGACTCTGATCTGCTAACAGGCAGGGAGAATTGAGATTCGGTGGCGGGCAGTATTTCAGACGGAAGGGACTCCGCTCTTCTCCACGTGGCCAACCTTTCCGCATTCGCCTTCCTAGCAAGTTTTGTCAGGCTTAACCCTGCCATATCTTCGGGGTCTGAGGCGAGAATACTCTCCAAACCATAAACAGCGCCGTCAAGTGAAAGATCCCCTCAGCCTGAAGTAGATGGGGGATCGGCCGAATTCAATACCTCGTCAGATTCGGTTTCAGACTGATCTGATTCGCTAACATTAGCGATGTCCCGCTCTGAATTGGACCCTTTAAAACCAACCTGCCTTAAGTTTTTGAAGTCAGACAAAATAAGAGCGATAAGAGAATCTTCGCCCTCCGGAACAGGGATATTTTCCGCCGCCGAGAAGGTCGTGTATGTCGGCTCGTAACGAAGCAGAATATGCACTGACCTCCCTTGTTTCTGAAGACTTCGATGGCCGAAATATTTGAGTGCGACTTCTATATCCAAAAGAACGGCGCCGTCAGTTGAAGGCAGAACTTTCTTCAAAATGCTCCCTGCACAAGACAAGCCATCACATTTCAAAGAAGAGGCTTCACAATAAAAACGAACAAATAATAAAGGCGAGAAGGCAATCAGCCACCTGGCTCGCCCCTCCATCTAGGAATAGGGTCGACGTGATCCTCTCCTTCGCCAAATTCCCAGTTACCCTGGACAACGACCATAACGTCATCAACTCGTTTTCCAGAACTAGAAAGCATAGTAATCAATTGATGGTCGATATCCTTGGCCCTAAGGAAGAAACGCCCGTGCCGACCAGAAGACTTAGCCAAGGCATAACAATGCCGGATGGTTGGAATGCTGAGATTAATTCTTAGGCGACGGTCGAGCGCTATGATCCCCATTATGATTCTAAAGAAATTCACATTAGGTTGGGAAGGGATTAAACCTTAGTAGCGAAGCACAACCCTAAGAAACGGGTGAAGGGGGAAACGGACTCCACCCTCTGCAATTGACAAAAGAGGAAAGACAATTATGGTTTCATCCTCCCTCTCCATATCAAGAGTGCCGTCTGCCACAAGCGACAAACGGACATCATCAGGAATGGAGAAATGGCGTTTAAAGCCAGCGATTCGATCTGACGAGAGGAGGTCTTTCAGATGTTTCGCCATGTCCTACAGTTTGTGAAAATACGCCAAGGAAGGAACAAACCAGAAAAAATCTTCAAAACAAAGGAGGAGGGAACTTACAAAGGACGAAGGGGATATCGGAAAACAGAGTTGCAGGGGTTATCCAAAAGGCAATCCAGCGATGAGCGTCACGAGATACATGAAAGGACGTCAAAATTTTAAATCGCAATAAATAAACACATGCGTGAAGGGAAAAAGTCAACACGACAACCAAAAGGGGTGCGCTTAGATATCCGCATGACGATGAGGCCGGCCGCCGAATTTTGGCTCTGACCTTTCGAAATTCAAAACCAAGCACTCCAACCAACTGTCGTCGGCGAAGTGCTTGGGGGGCAATTGTGGGAGCCGAATAAGTGGAATAGCCGGAATACGCGTACCCCAGAAACTGGAAACTACTCGGCTCCGTATTGCGTAACTAGGGCACTGTTTGTGTTAGTAAGGCCGATTAGACGGGGTCAGTAGATCCGAATGAATATAAGGTGAATGGGATAAAAGTAGGCTCAGGCCCCGAGGCCCAGAAAAGTAAGTATAAATACAAGAACCACAAATCTAGAAAGGTATGTAAGAATCACTCCACTTAACTGAGACAAGAAGCTATCTTAAGTGTCTGAACTAACTTGTCCGTCGGAGTGCTAATTCCGGCACCCCCGACCGGAGTGTTTCCATCTTTTCAGGTGACTAGCTGAGGATAAGCAGTGTCTCCCAGGATCAGAAGAGTATTTCCAAACCACTTCTCCACAGTAAGTATGCCCTAATACTAACCATCAAAAACAGGTAAGTAAAAGGGAGAAAGAAGTGGGGGGGTTGGAAGACATGCACACACGCACCCACACTTATTACAATTTTGCCCTCGCTCGGAGGGACCGGAAGAATAATACAATTAATTAACCTACAAGCTAATTAAAATGTTACAGACCAATTAAACTAATTAAACTAGTTAAGCAAATTAACTAATCTAAGAAAGTAGTAAGCAGCCTCGGGAAGATGGCCCAATACAATGCGTGCTCGGCTCTGCTCGGAAGTCCACGGCCATGCACAAGTTACCTCTGCTTTGACTGTTATCCTCCTCTGAAGACTGCACAAGTCCCAGGGTTGCTTCTCTGAGTGCTGTGGAACACCACCGGCTGAGAGGAATGGCCACCGGCTAAGGGGAATGGTCACCGGCCACTGATTAAGCTATCGGCCATTGATGGATGGCCGGTCGGCACTGGAGATGGCCGGCCGGCCAAAGCTTCCTGCAGAATCTGTTTTTGACAGCAGTAGAGGGCAAAACAAGGCATGGCAATGCATTTCAAGCAAATGTATGCACCAACATATCCCTTGTCATGTTTATGACTCAAAGGGACATGGTTCTCGATTCCCGGACCACCAATCGCGCATTTTAATGCGTGATGGCCCAAGAAATCAAAGTGTGCAATTTTAATATGGGATGAAATGCACGAAACAAATAATGGGCCCCCAAACCTCTATCATAATCAATTCAAGAGGCAAGAGATGCATGTTATGACATGCAACCTAAACATGCAAACTAAGCATGCAACATGAAACAAGCATGCGACAACATGGTAAAATGGACTTACACTAACATGGGTAGCCCTCAAGCATGCCAAAATCAGTGGCCAATTGCTAAGAGAATGAGGACCAAATAACATGCAAGCATGCATGCACACAAGGACCAACACTTAGGCAATGAAGATCAACTCTCAAGCACACTTAAGAGGATGAAAACATGGACAAATGGCATGCATTATAAGCTTTGAAAATCAAGTCATGAAAGGTGCCAAACCAACTAGACAAGACAAACAAGGCATGCAAGCAAAGCCAAAATTCAAGGCAAGTCAAAGGTGTATTGAACTACACTTAGAAAAATCGAACATGGCATGAATTAAGCAACCAAAATCAGAGTTTTAGCATATTAAGACAAAGCCAATAACACATCTAGATGGCATCTAAATGGCTTAAATATACAAGCATGCATAAGGACCTAAACAAGGGGCATAAGACAACAACCTTTTAACACATTAAAGGGGCATCAAATGCAAGCATGTAAGCACACCATGAGGACTGAAATCACATGAAAAGTGGTTCCAAACCACCGAAATGATGCAAGGATAGCATGCTAGAGGGGTCAATGCTTAAGGCATACAAGAGAGGTTACATGGTAGCTATACAAAGCAAATCATGGATGACCCAAATGACCCTAAACAGACCTTAAGCACATCAAAACATGCATATAAGCTTCACAAAGCTAAGCCAAAAACATGCTAGAAACAAGGCTCAAAGCACAAGACATGTTAAGGCTAAAACATGGCATTACAAGACAAGTATGCAAGGCATGCAAGGTGTGTCCAAACCAAGCAAAAACAGAGCTATATTATGACACAATAAGCACAAAAATTAGTTAGGACATGGCCAACATGAACCTAAATTAGATGCTCACACATAAGGCAAAAATGGCCCTTTTCAAGGACAACAAGGAGAGGGGGTGGCCCTCTCCTTCTTAGGACCTCAAGGCACCATCCTCACCACTAAAATCCCTCAAGATTTCAGTGGTGAGGAGGCCCAAACACAATGGTCCCGGAGCTCACCAAAAATGCACAAAAATGGAGCCTAACAAGGCTTAAGAGGGGTCAAACAACCTCAAAGCTCAAAACACTCTTAAACAACTATTTAGAGTAGGCAAAAACAAGACTTTTATATGTTATACACCAAGTCTAAAAACAGTTGCAAGGTAGTCAAAAAAGCTATGCAAAAATGGGGTAAAAAGAGCAAGAATGTTACCCTTGAAGACCCTATTCACAAATGGTGGACCAGCTGCTTCTTTGAGCTCGAAACCACCCAAGAACACCAAGAACAAACCTCTGGCCCTTCAGCAACCAAGATAAGGTGTAATGGTGGGTGTTTGTGTGCAATAGTAAGGCTAAACACACACAAATACACAAGAGAGATATAGGAGATGGAGGATATGCAAACCCTAACCCTAAAACTCAAAGCTCTCTGAAAATTTTGTCCAACCCTAAACAAGAGAGAAGAGACTCCCTCTTATAGACAATCCCTCTTGTAAAGCTTCCAAGGCAAGCTAACAAGGTTGAAATCCCTCCATACACGTGTATGGAGGGGAGCAAAGGTGGGTGCCAGCTATCACAGCTGGCACAAAAATATCTGCAAAAGCAGATGAACAGTGGTCGGCCAGCCAAAAATGCAATTTGACCAAAAAAGATGGCTGGTCGACCATCTATAGTGCCGGCCAGCCAAACATTTGGCCGAAGGCAACAAAACACAGCCGGTGGTCTCAAGCCATGGCTGGTGGAGTGTGGGGATGGCCAACAAGCCATTCCCTGCTCCCCAAAGCAAAAACACAAGTGTTTGGTGTAAAACCAAACACAAAACGGTCGAGTCGAAAGATCCTGAGGCAAGGCGCGTAGCCGAGATCTCCGTGAACTCAAGACGAACACAAACATGGATGATCACCGAGTGTTCAAACGGTGATGTCCAAGTCTTGAGGACGGTCAAAAATGGGGTATCTACACCACTCCTGTTGCTGTCTCAAAGCTTCTGCCATTTCTTGGATCAATCTTTCCATCCTGTCTATTCTGGCAGTAGAGGACTCCTCTATCTCATCACCTCTGGTTCTCACCATCTGATTAAGCTTGCATTATATTTCATACAAAAGATTCACAAATATGTATACACTAAGAGCACACATATTCAAATAATTGCAATGCAAGTAAATTACAACTTATGCCACATAATTACTCAAATCAAAACACTTAAGCATATTATCAATGCCTCCAAATTCATATTTATCACATGAATGCATCCTAGATCTTATCTAGATGCGTATTGCTCTTCTAGACAAGTGTGTGAGTTATTAACTCGTGCTCTGATACCACTCTGTCATGACCCGAACCCGCCCCTATGGGTTAAGGACATAACCGGCTAGTAATCCTGTGATTACCTACGGCCTCAGACCAAAACAGACATAACTCGTCAGAGTAAAGGGGCCAAAGGGAAGCAAAAATTTAAAACTTTGTCCATAGAGCCGTGCTTATATGCACATCAAACAAACCATACTCATATATGTTAATAACCCACATCAAAAGCACAGTAGCATAAACTTCTTTACAGACAAGATCATCTAAACTGAGCCAACCCATAACAGACTATATACAAATAAACACAAAGTCCTTGCCAACAAGACAAAACGTAAATGCATAACAAAATGGCAAGGATGGGTCTCGTGCGTGAGACACAAGGCTGACTCTCCAAAACTCGTGTTGTTCATGGCAGACTTCACTGGGGCTGGGTTTGGACTACTCTTGGCTCATCTACAAACACATGAATGAGCATGAGCGATAGCCCAGTGAATAATATCAAATACAGAAGTTACATAACAATGTAGAACAACAGGTTCCAAACGGCCTTGGGCCCAATTCATATTTCAATTTAACAGATATATATAACTATACGAATTTCAAATCAAGCGACTTGTAGTTTCAACATTCTGGCCTTTGGCCCATTCAGATTTCCATTCATGTCAAAACGGCCTTCGGCCCACTCATTTATGTCAAAACGGCCTTTGGCCCGATCATTTATGTCAAAACGGCCTTCGGCCTGTTCATTCTTGTCAAACGGCCTTCGGCCCACTCATTCATGTCAAAACGGCCTTCGGCCCACTCATTCATGTCAAAACGACCTTCGGTCCGTTCATTTTATCAAAACGACCTTCGGTCCGTTCATTTCTATCAAAATGACCTTCGGTCCATTCAGTTCTATCAAAACGACCTTTGGTCCATTTATGTTTATTAAAACGACCTTTGGTCCATTTATGTCTATCAAAACGACCTTCGGTCCATTCATTTATTCATGTTAGACTTTTGTCCACAATCCCAATTAGCAACTCATAAAGCTTATAAGGGAATAAACAATTGGACATTCACAAGCATTCAAATATCGATATTACTCACAGTGATCGGCTTGTGGATTCGCCCTGGAGCTTGACCCTACACATTCCATGAACACAAAAGGGTCATTAACAATTCAATCCGTTCCTTAATTGATATATTCCTTTTTAGGCTTTATTCTTATCTCATTAACTCATTTACGATGCTTAACGTATGCCTAAGAGTGATTACAAGTGAAAGAGAACGGAAAACGAAACACAGAACACATGAACAAAATTTCAGAAAACGGGGTCCCCGCTCGAGCGTGGACTTCCCCGCTCAAGCGGACCCCAGAGGCCTGCAAAAGTACTGGTTACCTCAAAATTACGCTCAAGCGTGAGTTAGGGCGCTCGAGCGGAAGGCCTGTTCACAAAAGCTCCCCGCTCGACCATGAAACATCCCGCTCGAGCGAAGGTCCAACTCTGCCAAAAGCGCTGGGAGCACGATTTTCCCGCTCGAGCGTCATGTTCCACGATCGAGCGGACCTCAAAATTCTGGAAAACCCAGAATTGTGTTCTTGAGCCTCATTTCGACTTCCAACCAACAATTCATGCATACTATGGCTCGAATTACTCATAGACATGTACTAACATGGTACAAGCATAACTTATAACATATTGAAGCTCAATTTCATAATTTATTTGCATGCATGTCCCAAAATATCACAACTCATCACCAACATGCTCAAATTCAAACATTCAAGCTCATATCTTCATAAATTGTACATGCATGTGATGAACTAGACACATACTCAACTTAGACAACACAAATGGTGATCAAAACATGAGTTTCAACCCAAAACTCTACTTGAATAATGTATTTCAAGCTTATACATGCTATTTCAAAACAATCTCTTACATGCATGCATATATCAAGCTTTAATTCAACAAAGCCAACCCAATTTCATTCAATTTTACTCTTGGTCACCTAATTAGCTTGGACACACACAAAATTACAAATTATAATCCAAGAATTACTCACCTAGGAGCTTGATCCTCACAATCTATGATCAAATCTTGAATAATCTTCAAGGTTTCCAAGCTTTAAGCTAAGTTTGCACAATTCTCTTCTCTCTCCCTCTCTACAGCCGACTCTCTTCCTCACAATAGTCTAACTCAGATTTTTGAGTTCATAAGAGCTAGAGGGGAGTGTAGTGCTATCATACAACAAGGCCCACTAATATAATATTTCAATATAAAATATTTGGGCATGTAATTCATCATTTTGATCAGTTTAATCTGACCAGAATCAATTTTTAATTAAATTTCACCGTAGGCTCTAAAAATTATGCCAATCACAATGGCGCAATCAATTTTGGGTTCTGTGGCCGATAAGGCCCTCAATTTAATTTCCAAAGCAGATTATTCAAACAGATATTCCTACGATGAACATATAGAATTTCAAAATCACATATATTCACATAATGGCACACAAAATCATGCTAAACACAAATCAAGGACCAATTAGCATACTACGGAACAAGGGTATCACAGTGGATATGGTTTTGGTGATAGAAATAAGGCTGGAGAGATTTTCTTAGATTTTGTATTAGCTTTTGATCTAGTGGTGGCTAATACTATGTATAAGAAAAGAGATGAGCATTTGATAACCTTTAAGAGTTGGTCAGTTAAAAGCCAAATAGATTACTGTTTAGTAAGAAAAGTGGACCACGTAAAATTCAGTGATTGTAAGATGATTTTTGGAGAGAGCCTGACATTTCAACATAAGATTTTGGTACTAGATTTATGTTTTAAAGGGCAGTATCAAGCTAGGAATGATGGTAGGCGTCGTAAAACGAGATGGTGGGACCTAAAAGGGGATAAATTAGAAATATTTAAGAATAGAATTGATAACAAAGGTGTTTAGGACTTAGAAGATGATGCTAACATTATGTGGAACTTGATGGCCAATTGTATGAGGAAAATCTCAAGGGGAGTGCTTGGAGAGTCGAAAGGAACGGGACCCAACTCTAGGGAAACTTGGTTATGGAGTAAGAAGTTCAAGTGGTAGTTGAGGCAAAAAAAAGAAAAAGAAAAAGAAGAATGCTTTAAAAAGTAGTAGAAGGATAGAACTGAGGAAAACCTTAAGAGCTATAGATTAGTGTAGGCTCGCCTTTTTCGCGCCCCTGCCTTTCGGAAAAGGGTTTGAAAAGAAGGCCTCATAGTTCGGACTCTACCTGTGGTTCTAAATCTAATCTCACAAAGTGCAATGTGAAACTGATAAACACCAAAGAGTCCAATCCGGCAAATCATTTTGGAAAATAGATTGTAAATCAAATAATGCAAAAATTGGACTGCTTTGCCAGATTACAAAGTCGCCACCTAAATATTTTATTTTTGAAAAAATTTAGGAAACCTTGACTCGTGCCAAAGGCCACGTGTCCATCATCACCAAAGTTGCCTCAACTCAGGAACTTAGGTACGAGATGGGAAGGTCCTGAAATGAGCACCCCCGCTCGCCCGATCAAAAGATCGGCCTCTACTAAGCATGATATGTTGTTTTATAAACCTCATGTGTTCTTGTTCTGATTATTAGCTAACTTTCCTATGTGGCGCACACAAGCAAGTATAGACTAAGTCACAAGACTTGGAATGAATTCAACTCATGTTTGTTTTTCGAAAATGGTTTGAATTTGCCACCCTCAAGTGGGCTAAAATGTAGATTTGCCATCAAACATGGTAGGCTTAAAACATGATTTTACCACTTCGCAAAGTGGGCTTAAAACGTACATTCGTTGAATTGTTCCAATTCAAGCAACAAAACCTTCATCCAAAGGCATTCATGCACTTTAGCATATAAGCAAATAGCCTCATGGCAAGCATGCGAAACATGGCAACATAGCAATCACACTCACGCAAGGATGCTAAAGCGTAAAAACTTACTGAGTACTACAAGCCAAAACAAAAACTAGTTAGAAAAATGCATGATCCTAACTATACAAGATGCCTAATGCAACACATGCAATAATGCGATTAATAGGCTTGGCTACTAATATGGCATATGATACAATTTGATAACATGCTTTCAAACACGTATTCAAAGAAGTATTGAAATTTGAAAGCAGTTTGAATGATGTGCTGAACCTCGGTGCATGCAAGACAAATGAATGATGCAAACATGCAAGCATAAGGTATGCTAATTGAAATATGCCCCTAATCTAACCATCGAAAGCGATTAAATAAAAAGGAGAAAGACGTGGGGTTGGAAGACATGCACACACGCATGCACACTTATTACAACATTATGCCATCACGAAAGAGGGTTCCAATGAATAACTTAACTAGCTACGCTAATTAAACTAAGCTATTATAACACAAAACTAATTAACTAACTTATTCTAAGCTAATTAATTACAAACCGAATTGAATAACTAGCTATACTAAGCTAATTAAGGCAATTAAACTAATTAACTAAGCTAATTAATTACAACACTTGCATGAATCAATTAGCTACAACTAACTAATAAAGCAAAGCAAGTAGATGGCCTCGAGGGCGAGAGATGCATGCATGCTTAGTTGGTTTGCTCCCGAAAATCTACCGCATTGCCATCGGACACCTCTGTTTGCCCTTGCTTGAACACCAACAGTGCTGCCAGCTTCCAGAACACCTCTGCTCCAACTCAGGAACACACTGAACAAACTTTTCATTGATGGCCGGTCGGCTACAATTGGTGGCTGTCGGCCATTGTTGGTGGCCGGTCGGCCACTATTGGTGGCTGTCGGCCATTACTGGTGGCCGGTCGGCCACCCCTTTCTTAGACTTCCCTTTTGCTGCAATAGAGAGCAAACAGAGGCAAAGCAGTGTATTCTCAAGGAATATATGTGGACCATTACCCTCCTTATCACTACACAAAATCAAAGGAGTGTAATTCTTGGCTCCAAAACCACCAATCAAGCATTTTCAATGCATGATGGCCAAAGAACCAAGAAGTACAACTTCATTGTATGCCAAAAACAAGACTCAAGACCATCACCTTATCATGTGTGATCAAAGGCAATGGAGACTAAGGAGATTGCCTCATTTCATCATTTTGAGTATGAAATGCTCCAATCTTCCTTGTGTTTAATATAATGTCCGATTGAACACATGCAATGCAACACAAGATCCTTATCTTGCCTCTTTTACTTTGTTCATTTTATTTACCAACTTTAGATCACCAATCCATTCTTTAATTGGTTAGTCCAAAAGGTGAGTGTCCTCTAATGGAAAGAGGACTTAAACCACAAGTACCTTGAGCATGAAAGAGGTCCCATGCTGTTGGTAATGAACTCCCGAAGGAATTAAACCATTAGGCATGAGGGTCTTAATTCCACACTCAAGCCAACAAGGGGTTCGAAGTCACTTTCAAAACAAATGAAAGAATGAAGAATAGAGGGAGATTGTAAAGATTTTAGTGCTGAAATGAAGTGCAAAATGACCCTAAAACATGCAAGCAACTCATGCAATTCATGCTAGAAAACCTAAAACATTAAGCTAGTGGAGGAGATTGCACTATAACCACGCAATACAAGCCTCAAAGGGCCAAACCAGCTCAAAACAGAGCTAAGACCAGTCAAAACGGTGGAAAAATCATGCTAAGCTAAGTTAAGCTAGAATAAGAGGCCAAAGCATAGCACAAGCTAAACATAACAAGCACAATTGCACTACAAGCATATAAAGCAAGCCTCAAGTGCTTCAACCAGCCCAAAATAGAGCTCAAACATGCCAAAATAGAGCTTAAAACATGCTTGAATTGAGCTAAGTTAAGCTAGAAGATCAAGCTAACATGTGAAGCAACCTAGGCATGGAAACAAGGCACAAGGAGGGGAGGCTAACCCCTCCTATTTTGGACTTCAAAATTTGATTTTTTACCACTGAAATAACTCTAATTTTCAGTGGTTTAAAGGGCCAAAAAGTTTGATACAAAGATGGTAAGAAATGGCACAAAAGGCTTCACAAGCCAAAGAACAAAAAGAGAAGACAACCCCCTAACTCACCAAGACTTAAACTGCCATTTTCAAACCTCAAAAACAGAGTTTTTTGTAGTTGAAAAACCAGGTCAAAACAGTGCAAAAAGATAGTAATTTAAATTATGCAAGACAAGTTTAAAAGGCAAGCCTTATACCTCTTGAAACACAAGACAATTTCAAGCACAAATTCAAGCTCAAAACCCTTTCTAAAGCTCCAAGAAGACCTTCTAGAACCTCAGCTCCAAGGTAGTCAAGATTGATCAAGAGTCTATGTGCAAAGGTGTAGAGAAAGCTAACTACAAAGCACGAAATAAGAAGAGAGAGAGAGAATTCTAGAGAGAGAGAGAAAATTTTGTTCCAAATTGTCTAACCTCCCAAAATGGGGGAGAGACCCCCTATATATAGAAAAACAAGTTTGGAGCTTGTATTCATCCCTCCATACATGTGTGTGGAGATGCACATTAGTGTGCAACAGTTGGTACAGCTGGCAAACAAATATCTGAAAAATGAGAAAAATGGTCGTCGGCCATCACTAGTGGCCGACTGGCCATCAATGTGCCCGACTGGCCACCACTGATGGCCGACAGGCACAAGCCATGGCCGATGGACTGTGGGGATGGCTGACAGGCCACCCTCTCCTCCAGATTTGAAACAACAAGCTCTTGGTCCAGAACCGAGCACAAAATAGACAAGTTGAGAGGCTCGAAAGCAAGGCACTCCACCAAGAACTTCAAGCGCTCAAAACGAACACGAGCATACGAAATCATCGAGTGTTCAAATGCTGACATCCAAGTCTTGAAGACGGTCAAAAATGGGGTGTCTACAGTTGCTCCTCTTTGACAGAACTCGGAAGTCATGAAATAACGTGAGTGAATGTCAAAGCCCAGAGATGACCCATTTTTGACAAGGCCGAAGATTTGAAAAAACAAGCAAGTTAAAAACAAATAACGATTACGCCCGCAGGTTGCCTACGTATCCCTTTGCAAGGAATCAAACTAGCGTAGTTCTGGGGCAAGATGCGAATGACATGCACGATGCAGAACATAACTTATGATCATGCAATGTGGCTACAATGAAACATCAAGATGCCAATGCCATGCAAAGAAATGCTACAGCAAACTTATACATAAGCAAGTAAGCATGAACCAAACCACATTTCATGCAGAAAAGATGTAAAAAAATTATACAGGCTTAACTACGCATCACGTAAGAAAGGCAACGAACAACACAACCCTTAGGCACACTCGAGGTGTGAAACAAGATCCCAATGCATGGCACATGCGAGGAGAGAGATGGCGTGAACACGAGGACACACCCTAACGTTTCGAACCAAAGAGAACAGTAATAACAATTGAAACACATCCAAATATTATGCAACCAAAGCAAAGAGCGGTATAAGCATTGGAGTCCTTCTGAATGCTTTTAACTGAAGCTTCCTAACACATCACACGCGAGAGGAGAAGAGGGTGGTATGAACATCGAGGGGTGGTATAAACATCAGGACACGTCCTAATGTTTCTAACCAAAGTAGGGTTGTATAAGCATCAGGAACACGTCCAAATGCTTCTAACCAAGGGGGGAGTATAAACATCGGAGCACGTCCGGATGTTTCTAACCAAAGCAAGGTGGTATAAGCGTCAGGAAGACGTTCTAAACGCTTCTAACTAGGAAAGTGGTGTAAGCATCAGGAACATGTCCAAATGCTTCTAACCAAGGCAAGGTGTGGTGTAAACACTGGACGTACTCGAGTGTTTCTAACCAGGAGGGTGGTATAAGCATCAGGAACACGTCCAAATGCTTCTAACCAAGGCAAGGTGTGGTGTAAACATCAGGCGTACCCGAGTGTTTCTAACCAAAGCAAGGTGGTATAAGCGTCAAGAACACGTCCAAATGCTTCTAACCAAGGCAAGGTGTGGTGTAAACACCGGGCGCACCCGAGTGTTTCTAACCAACAAAGGAGTGGTATAAACACCGGCGAACCCGAATGTTTCTAACCAACAAGGGAGTGGTGTAAACACTGGGCGAACCCGAATGTTTCTAACCAACAAAGGAATGGTGTAAACACTGGGCGAACCTGAATGTTTCTAACCAATAAGGGAGTGGTGTAAACACCGGGTGAACTCGAATGTTTCTAACCAACAAAGGAGTGGTGTAAACGCCGGGCGAACCCGAATGTTTCTAACCAAAACAAAGTGTGGTGTAAACACCGGGCGTATCCGAGTGTTTCTAACCAAAACAAGGTGTGGTGTAAACACTGGGCGTACCCGAGTGTTTCTAACCAAAACAAGGTGTGGAAGGGACAGGAATGATCTTACCTAGAGTTCCTCTGAATGAACCGTATATACAATATCGTCTGGTTGCACCAGCTTTGAATGAACCATACATACAATATCGTCTGGTTGCACTAGCTTTGAATGAACCGTACATACAATATCGTGCCTGTAGAAGAAAGAAGCTTGACAGGTACAATATAATAAGAATGCATGTTCTATGCTAGACGAATAACTGTGACATAATGTTAGATGCATGTTTCATGCATAACTATAGACACCCCATTTTTGACCGTCCTCAAGACTTGGACGTTATCGTTTGAACACTCGATGATCATCCATGCTCGTGTTCGTTTTGAGTTTCTGAAGGTCTCGGCTGTGCGCCTTGCCTTGGAGCCTCTCAACTTGTCAGTTTTGTGCTTGGTTGTGGACCAAAGGCTTGTGGTTTTGTTTATGAGGGAAAGGGGTGGCCTTTTGGCCAGCCCTCCAACCCATTGGCCAGGCCCCCTACCCATTGGCCATGAACTCTTTCCATTGGCCATCAGTGTTGGCCGGTCGGCACCTTTGATGGCCGGTCGACACCTTTAATGGCCGGTCGGCCATGTTTGTTGGCTAAGGCCTTTTTTTTTACTTTTTCAGATATTTCTTTGCCAGCTGTGCCAGCTGGTGAGCACAGAATTCATCCTCCATACACGTGTATGGAGGGATTGCGCCAAGCCTCTAGCTTGTTCAACAAGCTTGAGACTTGGATTTCTATAAGTGGGGAGGTCCCTCTCCCTTTCCAAAGGTTCTGAAAATTTGGCTGAGGGCTATACATATCATTCTATCTCTATATTGCTTCCTCTCTCTCTATATTTGTGTTAGCTTCTGCTCAAAAGTGCCATTTCTTCACACTTTTGCACACAAACACCTAGTGAAACACCTTCATTATTGAGCTGAGGTTCTTAGGGGTTGCATTTGAGTTGTTTTAGCTTGGTTTTTGCCTCTGAAGTTGCTGTTCTAAAGTTGTTCTTCAAGGGTGAGTCTATATCCTCTTTAAAGCTTTGTTGTAGTTGCTTATTTAGCCATCTTTGCATGCTTCTTTTAGCTTAACTTTCAACTGTAAAAAGATTCATTTTCAAGTGCCTAAGGTGTTTGTTTGAGGCCTCTTTGGTCTTGGGGGTGGTCTACCCCCTTTTGTGCCTTACTTGGCCTTGTTTTGAGCCATCTCTTTTAGGCCTTTGGATCACCTTTGTTTGGCCTTTTCACCACTAAATTCCAGAGGAATTTCATTGGTGGAAAGTGTGTTTTGGGACCCAAAATAAGTGGGGGTGGTCCCCCCCTTTGTATGTTGTTTGCTTGTGTTGATGGCTCATCAAAGTAGCATGTCTTTCTAGCATGTTTTGGCTCCATCTCAGCATGCCTTAGGCCTTATTTTAACATGATATAGCTCTGTTTTGGCTTGGTTTGATTACCTCTTGCATGCTCCTTGCACTTGTAGTGCAATCCTCCCTATAGCCTTAACTTGCATCATGCTTTGGACCATCATTCTAGCATGTTTTTGGCTCCACTCCAGCAAGCTTTTACTCATATTTTTCCTTGCTTAAGCTCTGTTTTAAGTTGTTTTGGTCATGCATGCCTTGCTTTGTATAGCCATAGTGCATTTTTGCCCACTAGCTTTGTGTTTTGAGTCCACTAGCATGCATTACTTGGGCTATTTGTATGATGTAGCATCATTTGATATATGATTTCAGAGCATGTTTCATTGCCATACACTCACATGTGTCACTCTTTCAATGCTTTTGGAAAGTTATGCTTTATGCCTTAAACATGAGCCAATATGTATGCCATCTTGCCTAAGCTTTTAGGATGTCATTTCAGTGTGTTTTTGGTGTTATTTTGCCATGATACAACTCTGTTTTTGGTTGGTCAGAGCATCCTTCATTTGCTTCTTACACTTGTAGTGTAACCATGCCCATTGCCTCTTGCATGCTTGGTATTTTGGCTTACCATGCTAGCTTGTTTTGGTTTCATTCCATGCATGTTTTGGTATTGTTTTGACCTGCCTTGGGACTGTTTTGAGTCATCTTGGCCCTTTGGGGCTTGCTTGATATGGCTATGGTGCAAGTACCTTTGCTAGCCTTAAGCTTGGAGCCTCCTAGCATGCCTCATTTGTGGTAGTTGCATGTTTTAGCATCATTTGGAATGATATTTCAAAGCATATAGTGTTGTCACACTTCCATGTTTTTCACTCTTTAAGTGCTTTTAAGAGTTACCCCTTTATGCCTAGTTGATGAGCCATCACATGAGCATGTGTTCTTGGCCCTTTTGTGCCTAAGTTTTGGTGTGTTGGCCACTGTTTTGGACCCTCTTAGGTCTGTCCATATGTGGTTCAAGTCCATTGAGCATTGTGTTGTATGCCTCTTGAACGATGCTCTTTACTTGCTTTGATGCTTTAGCCTTCAAACATGCCATGCATGCATTATTCACATGATGGAGCCTTATGCATGCCACTTTAGCATTGGTAGATAGCATGTTGTTGCATTGCATTGTGTCTTGCATGTTGTTGCATTGCATTGTGTTTGGATCGGACGTTAATCCAAACACGAGGAACGAGGGACGTTTCAAACTCAAAGTGATGAAACGTGCCTCATTCCTTAGGTCACCAACACCTTTGATCATGCATGATAAGGTGGAGGTTTACTGAGTCCTATATGTTATTTGTGCATTCATTGACATTGACTTGTGCAACTTGGCCTCTTTGGCCATCATGCATTGAGATGCGTGATTGGTGGCTCGAGAGCCGAGCACTACACTCCTTTGAGCTTGAGACATGATAAGGAGTGTAAATGCACACACATTTCCTTGCAAATACACTGCCATGCCTCTGTTTGTGCTCTGTTGCAGTAACAGGAGAAATTGCAGGAAGCAGTGGCCGACCGGCCATCAGAGCTGCCGACCGACCACCAAGGCTGCCGATCGACTATCAGAAGTGGCAGATAGCCATAAGCTCTGGCCGATGGCCATTCCTCTTGGCCGACTATCCCTCAGCATGTTCTTAAGGGGGATCAGAAGTATCTTGGAAGTTGGTACAATTTTCAGAAGTCCAAAAGAGTGCAAACAGAGGCATCACGAGGCATGGTAGTGGATTTTCGAGCAAAGCCGACCGAGCATGCATCTCTTCCTTGCCCGTGAGGCCATTTCATTACTTATGATTAGTTCGTGTAAACTAGTCATTTGATTTGTTTTGTAATATTCTAATTAGCTTAGCATAGCTATTTGTTTCAATTTGGGTTGTAATACTTAATTAGCTAGAGTTAGTTAATTAGTTTACTTGTAATAAGTAGCTTAGCGTGGATTAGCTTAGCTTATTTTTTGGACCCTCTGTCGAGAGGGCAAATGCTATAATAAGTGTGCGTGTGTGTGATGTATGTCTTCCAACCCCCATTTCTTTCTCCTTTTTACTTATCAGTTTTCAATGGTTAGTTTAGGGCATATTTCGATTAGCATACCTTATGTTTGCATGCGTGTATCCATTCATCTGTCTTGCATGCACCGGGCTCGGCGCATCATTCAAACTGCATTGTACTTTAATACGCTTTCTTGAATACGTGTTTCAAAACATGTTATCAAGTATTGCATTCACATGCCATCTTAGAATAGCCGAGCCTACTTAGTCGCATTTTGCATGTGTTGCATTAGGCATTGTTGACATAGCTAGGATCATGCATTGATTACTAACTATCTTCTTTTTTGGCTCGGAGTACACTATGAGTGTTTATGTTTTAGCATCCTTGCATGTGTGTAAGTGACTGCCATGATATCATGCTTGCCATGAGGCTATGTGCTTATGTGTTTAACTGTATGAATGCCTGTGGGTGAAGGCTTGATTGCCTGGATTGGAACAACTCGATGATTGTGAGTTTTAAGCCCACTTGAAGTGGCAAAATCATGTTTTAATCCCACTTGAGGGTGGCAAATCCGCATTTTAGCCTATTTGAGGGTAGCAACTTCAAACCATTTTCGAAAAACAAACATGAGATGTTTTATTCCAAATTGAGTGATTTAGTCTATACTTGTATGCTGTGCGCATCACATAGTAATTCTAAATTAATAACCGGAAAAAGAACACCCGTGTTTTCAAAAACAACATATCATGTTAGTAGAGGTGGATCTTTGATCGGGCGAGCGGGGGTGCTCATTTCAGGACCTTCCCCTCTCGTACCCAAGTTCCCAAGCCGAGGCAACTTTGGTGATGATGGACACGTGGCCTTAGGCACGAGTCAGGGTTTCCTAAATTTCCCAAAACAAAATATTTAGGTGGCGACTCTGAAATCTGGCAAAGTAGTCCATATTTGGCGCTTTTTGATTAAAATCATTTTTCCAAAACAATTGCCGGATTTGGACTCTTTGGTGATTTATCAGTCTTACATTGCACTTTGTGAGATTAGATTCAGAACCGTGACAGGAGTCTGAACTGTAGTAGCTAAGAACTACAATTCGCGCCCTTGCGCGCGGAGCGGAGTTCGGGTAGTCTACAATAACATGCAAGGAACAAAACAGAAGTATATTCTATGTGGAGCGAGCGAGAGCATGTTCTATGCAATAGACAAAGTAATGCGTATTCTACGCGATAGTAGCAAATGCATGGTCAATGCAACAGGTACGAACATTTTCTATGCGAATATAAGGGCATGTACAAGGCAATACAATGCAACATGCATATCTTATGCAAAATGACAATAATGCATCACGCATATTCTATGCAAAATAACAACAATGCATCTTCAATGCAACATGCACATTCCATGCAAAATAATAACAATGCATCTTCAATACAACATGTACATTCTGTGCAAAATGAGAGCAATGCATCTTCAATGCAACATGGATACTCTATGCAAAATGGGGATGCATGGTCTATGCAACAATACAAAATACATGTTCCATGCAATGACAAAGCGTGCTTGATGAAGTCGACTCAATCACAACTTCCGATTTACCTCTCAGAAGAGTTGCAGTATGTTTAGAAAAAAGAATACACCTCACCCATGTTGAGTAATGATGAGCCATGCACCAAAGACACAGTTCGGGGCTTCCGCAGAGACACTTTGAGCTTAAAAGTATGCCTTCCTTGCACTTTCTCGAGGATCAAGGCCACAAAACAGTAGTAAAACACTCATGGAGAGCATTGAAGGCCTATCGGCCACCAGGGAATGTTATCGGCCACCCATCGGCCACCAAAAATAGTTGTCGGCCACAAATGGTGGCCGGTCGGCCACCGATGGCAAATTCGGGGCAAAATGGCCATTTCACCTCGGGCCTTTAAGTATAGGGTTCCAAACCCTATTTCCCCACTTCTCCATTGCCGAAAATCATTCTTCTCTCTCTCTAGACCATTTTCCTCCTTTGATCCGAGCATTATATGCGTTTTCTAACACCCCACGGACATTTTCTTCGCTAAACCCTCGTAGTTTACAGCATTTTGAACTGATTGAAAGTCGATTTCGGTGCCTCTTCCTTCATTTCCACAACTTGAGGCTTGTTTCCCTCGAGTTACCCTTGGATTTAGTGCCTTTCCTAGGCTTTTTCTTTTTCTACCATTTTCTACTTCCAAGAGTTGACTTTTGTTGACTTTGGCATTCTCTGCCCATTTTCCACATTCTTGACCACTTTCTCATCCTCCATCGAGATGGCAAACGATATCCTACACGGCGGAGCTTCTTCAGAGATGGAGGTGGATCCGAAGCTTGAGCCACTGCCACTCAGCATTCGACGTTTTGACCCGGCGACGTATCATCCTGAGATATACGTGCTACCACCCGATAGCATTAGCCAGTTCAGGGGGTTTGCACAAGGCACACCGAAGGACCTCTTACTGCGTGAACCAGAGTCACATTTATCCCATGGCGCCTCCGAGGTATACACTTTTTCTTCATTTTCCACAATGTACGTTGCATTTCTCACATAGCTCACACTGTCTTTCATCTATTCATCCCAAACACATTTATGCACTGTATTTCTTACACTGCCTTGTGTAACAGGTCCGCGAGGGAACTCACGGGTTACAGTTTGGACTCCATTTTGTCACGGTTCTAAATCTGAACCAAAGAGTCCAAATCCGGCAAATCGTTTTGGAAAACAGATTTTTAGAAAAGAAGTGCCAAACATGGACTGTTTTGCCAGATACAGAGTCGCCACCTAAATATTTTCTATGGGGAATTTAGGAAACCCTGACTCGGTGCCAAAGGCCACGTGTCCGTCATCACCAAAGTTGCCTCGGCTCGGGAGCTTGGGTACGATTGGGGAAGGTCAGCTATGAGCACCCCCTCTCGCCCGATCCGAAGATCGGCCTCTACTAACCATGATATCCTATTTTGAAAACGTTATGTGTTCTTATTCCAGTTATTAGCCTAGAATTACTATGTTATGCGCACATCAAACAAGTATAGACTAGATCGCCTAATTTGGAACAAAACATTGCATATCCATTTGTTTAGAAAACGCTTTGGAATTTGCTACTCACAAGTAGGCTAAAAACACGGATTTCAATGAGTTGTTCCAACTCAAACAATCCAACCTTCACCCACAGGCATTCAGGCAGTTTATGATACATAAGCATCTAGCCACATGGTAAGCATGCTGTCATGTTAACATTCACACTCATGCGAGATGCTAAAGCATAAAATACTTACAAAGTACTCCATGCCAAAACAAGAACATGTTAGTAATCAGGCGTGACCCTAGTTCATGTTAAGTGGCTAATGCATCGCATACAAAATGTCCCTAGAATAGGCTCGGCTAATCTAGGAATGGCATGTGTAATGCACAGATAGCACGTATTCAAGTTAGATTTGAAATACTAATGCAGTTAGAATGATGCGCCGAGCCCGGTGCATGTAAGACAAATGTATGGATGCACGCATGCATAGCATAAGGTATGCTAAAATAAATATGCCCTAGTACTAACCATTGAAAGCAGGTAAGTAAAAGGGAGAAAGAAGTGGGGGTTGGAAGACATGCACACACACACCCACACTTATTACAAGTTTGCCCTCGCTCGGAGGGACCAAAAGAATAATACAATTTAACTAACCTACAAGCTAATTAAATATTACAGATCATTAAATTAATTAAGCAAATTAATTAATCTGATAAAAACAGTAAACAGCCTCGGGAAGAGGGCCCAATGCATGCGCGCGCGGTTCTGCCCGGAAATCCACTGCTATGCTCAAGATGCCTCTGTTTTCCCTGCTCTGCTCCTCTGATGGCTACAAAAGTCTCAGGGTTGCTTCTCTGGATGCTGGGGAGTACCACCGGTAGAAGGGAATGGTCACTGGCCGTGGATAATGGTCACCGGCCACAAATCTGATCCACCGGCCAAAAATGATGGCCGGTCAGCCAAATCTTCCTGCAGAATCTGTGTTGACAGCAGCAGAGGACAATACTTGGCATGGCAATGCATTTCAAGTAATGTATGCACTAATCACACCCCTTATCATATTTATGGCTCAAAGGAGGATGGGCCTCGATTCTCGGACCACCAATCACGCATTTCCATGCATGATGGCCCAAAGAATCAAGTGTGCATTTTGATATGGAATGCAATGCACATAAACACACAAGGAGACTTAACCTCTATCACAAGCAATTCAAGAGGCAAAGCATGTATGCCAATGCAATGCAACCTAGGCATGTGACTAAGTATGCAACATGAGATGCAAACAAGTAAGCATGCAAGGCATACAATGTCAATGCTAATGACACACATGCAATAACATGAGAGACATAACACATGTAAATATGTGAAGCATCTTAACACAAGGATCATGCCAAATGTGATGATGCTTAAACATGCAACATGTTAAGTCCTAAACACTTAGGCATTAAAGAGCAACTCTCGAGCACACTTAAGAGAGACTAAAAATGGACAAACGGCATGCACATTAAGCTCTGAAAGCATGTCAAATATGATGCCAAATCAATTAAACAAGACAAGCCAAGACAGGCAACCAAGGGTCTAAAACCTAAGGCTCACGAAAGAGGCATTGAACTACACTTAATGCAACCACACATGGCATGAATTAAGTGACTGAAAACAGAGATATGACATGCTAAAATGAACCTCAAAACCTACCTAGATGGCATCTAGATGTTTCAAATATGGAAGCATGTACAGGGGCCCAAGCAAGGAGCACAAGGCACAACCTTTTAAGGCATCGAAGAAGCATCAAAGGAAGCATGTAAGCATGTCATGAGGACTAAAATGATGCTATAAGTGGTGCCAAACCACTGAAATAAATCAAGCAATACATGCTCAACACTTCACACATTCAAAGCCTACAAGCTAACAATGCAAAGGAGCTATGCAATACATGGCAAGTATGACTAAAGCAATTTAAAACAGAGCTAAAGCATACAAAATCATGCACTAAAGCTTCACAAAGCTAGGCCTAAAACATGCTTGAACAAGGGTTAAATCCTATATGCATGTTAAGGCCACAATGTGGCATTACAAGACATGTATGCTAAACAAGTAAGGTGTGTCCAAACCATGCAAAAACAGAGCTATATTATGACATAATAAGCACAAAAATCAATTAAGGCATGGCCAACATGAACCTAAACTAGATGCTCCCTCAAGAGGCAAAAAGTGCCCTTTCCAAGGACAACAAGGAGAGGGGGTGGCCCTCTCCTTCCTAGGACCTCAAGGCACCATCCTCACCTTTGAAATCCCTCAAGATTTCAGTGGTGAGGAGGCCCAAACTCTATGGTCCCGGAGCTCAACAAAAATGGCACAAAAGAAAGGCCAAACAAGCCTTAAGAGGGGTCAAACAACCCCAAAACTTAAAACACCCTCAACAAACTATTTAGAGCAGACAAAAACAAGACTTTTATATGTTATACACCAAGCTCAAAAATAGGTGCAAGATAGGCTAAAAAGCTTTGCAAGATTGGGGTAAAAAGAGCAAGTTTGTTACCCTTGAAGACCTCCTTCACAAATGGTGGTCCAGCTGCCTTTCCAAGCTCAGAACCAGCTCCAAAACTTCAAAACAACCCTCAAGGGCCTCAGCTCCCAAGAAAAGATGTGATGGTGGGTGTTTGTGCACAAAAATGGGACTGAACACACACTAAACACAAGAAAGAGAGAGATAGAGATAGAGGATATATGTAAACCCTAACCCTAAAGCTCAAGCTCTGAAAATGTTGTCTAAAATGTCTCACCCCCTTGCAAGAGAGAAGAGCCCCTCTTTTATAGACAATTTGTCTTGTAAAGCTTCCCAAGGAAGCTAACAAGAGAGCAATCCCTCCATACACGTGTATGGAGGGAGTGAAAGTGCATGCCAGCTGCACAAAAATATCTGCAAAAGCAGATGCACAGTAGTCGGCCGGCCAAACATGCAATTGACCAAAAAAAGATAGCCGGCCGGCCATCTATAGTGCCGGCCGGCCAAACAATTGGCCGGTTGCAACAAAACACAGCCGGTGGCCTCAAGCCATAGCCGGTGGATTGTGGGGATGGCCCACAAGCCATTCCTTGCCCCTCCAAGGCAAAGCACAAGTGTTTGGTGCAAAACCAAACACAAAACAGTCGAGTCGAGAGATCCTGAGGCAAGGCGCCTATCCGAGACCTCCGAGAACTCAAGACGAACACAAACATGGATGATCACCGAGTGTTCGAACAGTGACGTCCAAGTCTTGAGGAGGGTCAAAAATGGGGTGTCTACAGTTGCCCCTCTTTGACAGAACTCGAAAGTCATAACAATGACGAGAGTGATTGTCAAAGCCCAGAGACGACCCATTTTTGACAAGGCTGAAGACTTAGACAAAGCATGCAAGACAATAAAGATATGCGCCCGAAGGCAAGGGCAAAATGCAAGACAATGCACAAAGCTGGGCATAACTTATGATCATGCAAAGAAAGCTGTAACGAAGCATAACATGCAATTGTTTTAAGCTAGCATACACCAAACTACACTACAATGCAGAAAGGATGTAAGAGAATTATGCAATTCTCGCTACGTCTCACTCGGAGGATACAATACCTGTGCGGTTCGTCTGGTTGCACCAGCCTCGAATGAACCGTACATACAATATTGTGCCTAAAAAGAAAGTAGCTTAATAGGTACAATATTGTTAGCGACATGCAAAACATGCAAAATGAATGCAAAATGATATGCAGTAGATACAAAACTATGTATGATAATGCAAATGAAAATGCAATGCAATTGAAACAATGCAAACGAAATGCAATGCAATTGAATCATGATCCAATCATGAGTAGTTCAAAACCTCACAAATGTCAAATAGATTGATGGAAGTAACAAGTCCGTCTACCATAGAAAAGGTGCCGCAACCCTCAAAGCACGTACACATGCAAAACTATGAGTAATGTAGACGGACACAAGAACAAGTATTGGGTGGAGTGACATAAGTGGGGAAACAACCTGCTAACGAAAGGACAATGATTCTAATGCTAGATGCAAAAATTACACTACAATGTAATATATACAGTGGATATGGCTCGTGGCCAGACCAAATCTTGCCTAGGAAAGGCATGTACACAAACAAGCCGCGTCTAACACAGAAAAGGTACCGCAACCCTCAAACCAAGTTCATCAAGGAATAGGCGCGTACACATGCAGAACTGTGCTTCGACGTGAAAAGTATGGGCACATACCAGACCAAGCTCAACAAGGAAAGGTGTAAGCCATAGATGGATGGGGTGATGCAGTGAATGCATGCAAGCTATAATACAATATCTACAACATGCAATGGAATGGATATTTACAATGGATAAGGCACGCGGGCCAAACCAAATCTTGCCTAGGAAAGGCATGTACACAAACGAGCCATGTCTAACACAAAAAAGGTGCCGCTACCCTCAAACCAAGTTCATCAAGGAATAGGCGGGTACACATGCAGAACTGTGCTTCAACGTGAAAAGTATGGGCACATACCAGACCAAGCTCAAAAAGGAGAGGCGCAAGCCCTAGATGGAAGGGGTGATGCAGTGAATGCATGCAAGCTATAATGCAATATCTACAATATGCAATGGAATGGATATTTACGATGGAAATGCATGACATATGCACTATCTACAATGATGCATGACATATGCAGTGTCCACAACGAGATGCATGACATATGCGCCATTTACAATGGAATGCATGACATATGCGGTACTATATAAAATGATGCATGACATATGCATTATCTACAATGGTGCATGACATATGCGGTATATACAATGAAATGCATGACATATGCAATATTTACAATGAAATGCATGACATATGCAATATTTTTGTTATTTTTCTTTTTTGAAATGCTAATGATGTATGTTTTTTTGTTTTTTGAAATGCATGTTGCATGGAATGCGCGACAACGCAAGTCGCTTGGAATGCATGACAATGCACGATTTCGAAATACGCGACATCGCGCAGCTTTTGAGGTGCATGAAAATGCGTGAACTTTGTTGTTTTTGTTTTTGAATGCATGAAAATGCATGATTGTGAAAATGCGCAACAACGCACGACTCTTGAGATGCGTGACAATGCAAATGAACTGTGCACATCCATGCATCAAAGGTCTTGCACCTTCTGAGGATTTAAGGTCTCCTAGACCGTGGCGATTTAAGGTCCCGCCAGACCGTGTGCTGCGGAAATGCACATTGATGCAAGTGGTCTTGAATGCGCAACCACGCGCGTCGTTGAAATGCATGACAATGCAACCGAGCGGGTTTAAGGTCTCGCCAGACCGGGCGTGTTTACGATCCCGCCGAACCATGTAGAGTGCATAAAACAGTGCGATGCGCAAAATAGCGCGATGGAATGCATGCAAAATGCAATGATGTGCGCAAAATAGCACGATTGAATGCATGCAAAATGCAAAGAGGCGCGCAAAATAGCGCGATTGAATGCATGCAAAATGCAATGAGGCGCGCAAAATAGCGCGATTGAAACGTGATGCACAAGACAGTGCGATGCGCTAATGCGATGCACAAAACAGTGCAATGCGCTAAATAGCACGATTGATTTGAAATGCACATGGGGCAACTTTTGAATCTTGTAGAGGATACATAAAGGATACACCTTGCGCGAATTTGAGTGTCACGCACTGAAGACACGGCCCGAGGTCAAAACGGAGGCCGGTTGAGCTTCGGAAATGCCTTTTCTTTTGTACTATCTAGAGCAATAAAGGTACCAAACCACAGATCTGACCCAAGCAAGGTTGTAGAAGGCTGACCGACCACATGGGGAGGCCACCGGCCATCCACCGGCCACCAAAAAAACATCACCGGCCAAATATTTGGCCGGCCGGCCAAAAATTCAGCCGACCGGCCAAAAATGCCTGATTCGAGGCAGTTTTGACTTTTCACCTTGGGTCTTTTAAAATAGGGTTTCAAACCCTATTTCCTTCACTTCCCTTAGCCGAAAATCCATCCCCTCTCTCTCTAGAACATTTTCCCCTCTTCCTTTCTCCGTTTTCTTGCGTTTTACGCCCGTTCCATCATTTGATTCGCGAGGTTTATCGCATTTCGAACACTTTCATCCAATCGAAACTTCGTTTCGGTGTAGTTCTTTCGATTTCCGCCTCTTGGGGTTTGTTTCCCCCAAGTTTTCCTTGATTCTCCCACATTTTCCATATTCCGGCTTTTCCGGCCATTTTTCACCCTCCCGGGGTTGACTTTTCGGTTGACCCTTCGTATTCTAGCCCGATTTTCCCTCTTCCGGCTATTTTCTCATCACCTTTGACATGGCCGACGACATCCCACAGGGCGGGACTCCCCCGGAGCATGAGATGGATCTTGGGGTCGAGCATCTCCCCCTGAGTGTCCGCCCATTCGACCCGGTGACCTACCAGCCGGCGATCCACGTCTTGCCTCCTGACGGTCTTCGTCAGTTTCGGAGTTTCGACAGGGCGATGCCTCCAGAGCTTCTCCTGCGTAAGCCTACATCTCATTTGTCCTTCGGCGCTTCCGAGGTAACATTCCTTCCTCTGTTTTATTTTCCGCAATGTAGAATGTAAAACTGCCATAGTTGATTCTGTTCTTTAATTGCTTAGCTCAGACACACTGATGCACTTCATACGGTAGTTGACTGTGAACACACTTGAGACTGAGATTTGTTCGAAACTGACACGTGCACACACACTGCACTGGCCCTGAACCACTCAAACACACTAACACAGTACACACTGTATTTCACTGCGAGCACCCCGGCACCCGATGTCTGTTTGAATCTGAAAATATGCACACATGCTATATTTGCACTGAACCACTCAAACACGCTGACACAATACACACTATATTTCACTGCGAGCACCCCGGCACCCGATGTCTGTTTGAATCTGAAAATATGCACACATGCTATATTTATCTTAACTCTGAATGCCTTCCAAAACTGGTATATTTAGCATTGCTTCGCAATTGTTTGCTTGAAAACAGGGAGATTCCCATACCGTCCAGGGGTATGGGAACATCGCTGCTCGAGATTGGTACGCAGAGCTACCTGATGCGGTTCGTCACATCGTGGATCAGGCCGGCTTCGGCGCATTCTGCTGGGGACTATCCAGGCTTACCACGAGCAGGCCTCTCCTCGCTGCTCTAGCGGAGAGGTGGTGGGATACCACCGACTCGTTCCACCTTTCTGCCACGGGGGATATGACGATGACTCCCTATGATTTCTCGATGCTCACAGGCATCGGGGTAGGGGGTGATCCGATCCCCTTTGATACTGATATGGATGAGTGGACTGCTGCTCAGATATATCTGCTTGGCGAGGTGCCGCCTCTCGCCCGTCCAGGCTTTGTTCGTTATTCCTGGTTTGAGGTCCAGTACAAGGTCCAGCCAGCTTTGACCGAGGAGGCTCCGATGACCCAGGAGGCGGTGGAGCGATACACCCGCGGCTTTCTCATGTTCTTGCTGGGGACGACTATTTTCGCCGACCAGGCGAACACCGTGCCCCTGTGCTTGCTCAGCGCCCTAGTGGATGTCACACAGATCTTTCGCTATGACTGGGGTGGCGCCGCTCTGGCTACACTTTACCGATACATGAGCTCGGCTTCTCGTGGCAGCGGACAGTTGCTCAGGGGCTATTGGCGTGCTTGGGAGGTACATTTCTGTTTCTGCTTTACTTTCCTGCTTTCTATTATCTGTACTCTGTACACTGCACACACTGCGGTCTGCTTCACACTGACCATATACTGCTCACACTGTACACATTCTGCTCAATACACTGACTGTACACTGCTCACACTGTACACTCTGCATAATACACTGCCTGTACAATACACTGCACGATACACGGCTCTGTTATTTCTACTTTATTCTGTACTTCGCTTTATCTGATAAGCGTACTGGTATTTACTTTGCAGTTGTGGGTCTACGCCTACTTTCCCAGACTAGCCCCAGTGCCAAATGCGGAGACCCCTCTCGTTGTTCCATTCTCGCGCTGCTTCGACGGGAGGTGCGTGCGGAGGCCTCGGGAGACGTTTAGCTTCTTCCGCCGCTATTTTGACACAATCACCCCCGCGGAGGTATGTTCAACTTTAGAGTTTATTTAAGCTTCGCTTTTCGCTGTATGTTTTCAATAATAGTAGATAACAAACTGTATTTCATTTTTAGATCACCTGGCAGCCTTGGGCTCCATTGCCAGCGACGATTCGGGACCGATTTGCCGGTGCTGAGGAGACCTCGCGTTTCCGGATTCTGCTGGAGGGCCCGGTCTGTCGGGCTTGGTACCTAGGTGAGCGTTTCCTACGCCAGACCCTAGGGTTACCAGAGTAGATAGTCCCAGTTCACCCTCCTGAGGATATGAGGGAGACCGAGAGATTTACTGCCGAGCAGATGGCCGACTACACGATCGGCTGGGATGCGATCCGCTTCAGAGGCATCGGCGACTACAGAGAGTACGTGCAGACGTATATCATGCGGCCTCTGAGCGGTGGTCGTCTGGTTGAGGGAGAGAGGCTCGTGGCGCCCGCAGCTAGGGCAGGAGCGGGGGCTGGAGTAGGAGCATCAAGGAGAGCCCGGGTCCGCGGTAGGGGTGGAGCTCAGAGAGGGCGGGGGGCTGGCTGGCCCGCACTGCCCACCTCGCTGACATACAGAGGGCAGGGTAGGGCTACTTATCAGATCCCCTTCGCTCCTCCCCCGGCTGATCACGAGTTGGTCGGTTTCCATGACTTGCCTCCGGTAGGTATTACTACATTTTATGTCTTGCATAGTCATTTCATTTCAGTTTATGTGATATCCCGCAGAATTCTGATGCATCTGATACTTTTGCAGGCTTCCTCCGAGTACACCCGGCAGTCTCTAGAGCTGAATGCCTCCATGATGGGGATGTTACAGCGGACTTTTGACCTCCTGGCCCTCTATAATATTCCAGTATGTTCTTCAACCACAGCCTCAAACCATACATTACCTGCTTCACATAATCTGATGCACAACACAACACTCGACACACTGCTGTCACGGCATTTACACACTGTACTCATACACTGCATTCTACACTGATAAACTGCTCACAGCATTCACACACAGTACTCATACACTGCATTCTGCACTGATAAACTGCTCACAACATTTACACACTGTACTCATACACTGCATTCTGCACTGATAAACTGCTCACAGTATACTGATGCGTTTGCCTTTTATGCTTTTCAGCCTCCCTTCCAGATTTCCACCGTAGGAGGTGTCCCAGCCAGACCTCCTATTCCTACCGGAGGAGATGGAGAGGGCAGAGTATACCCCCGCACCAAAGCGGGGCGCACTCATGTCGGGAGTAGCTCTCGGGCGCTAGTTCCAGATGACGATGATGAGGAGGAGTCCGAGGCGGAGGCAGAGGCAGAGTCATCAGAGGAGGAGACTGGGGATGGCTCAGACTCAGGCTCAGATGAGAGTGCTGATGATGATCCTGGACCTTTGTCCAGGAAGAGGACTAGGACAGACCGGTAGCCCTGGAGCCACTTGATATTTGATAGAGATTTTTGCTGTTTTTCTTCTTTTTTGTATTCTTCCCTTTTGTTGGTAGCTAGAATACTTTGTACTGCCGCAGGCAGATTTTGTTTCCAAAACTTATGTACTTGAAAAGATGATGAAATGAAACAAACCTTTTGTCTGAAAAGTGTTTACATTTGTATATCTTTACATTTCATTGCATCACGCCATATTACACCTCAATGTAAATGAAATTAATTTGCTGTCTGAAAATTGAACACTTGTATTGCAATAATCAGATAACGAAACAACCAACAGCAAGACAACCCAAGCAACCCACTGCTCAACCTGAACACACAACCCTTACTCTACTGGGGATTAATCTGCATACAGCCCGTAACACAGCATTTGCTTCATTCTGCACGCGGCGAATCCTGAACAAACAGCCCAATCGGACAAGACGGACTACGAAAGCGAAACCAGCTGCAGTCGAAACACAGTCAAATGCCCCAAATTCTCCCCTTTCTTCTTTTGGTTCGCCTAAATGTAGAGAATGGCACAGCACTCTGAGCATAAGCGGTTTTAACTTTTGAAATTAAAAAAAAAAGGTTTTCAACCGGGGTACCGAGCCTACAACTGATCACAGCGGGAAAGACTCAAACGGAAGGTACACAACCTAAACACAACGAGACATGCTCGGAAAAGACTCAAAACAAAAATTGAGGTAAACAAGGCAAAAGACACGACACACGGACGTGTTACAAAAACAAGAGACCTCAAATTGCGAGGAGCCAGTTCCTCTGGGTATTATTTCCCACCCTTCCTCATTTGTGATTCTCACATCACTCGGCCTTCAGGCTCGGTTTTTCTCTCAAAACCCTTTTCTTACTTTTCTCTCAACTTACACCTCTCTATTCTTTAATCTCTCATTTTTTGGTCCCTCCCCAGGGTGATTGATAGATGAATAGGAAGTCGTGGGTTCACGCCCCACATTATTAGCTCACGGCTATTTCTTCCGGCGACGTTTAGTCGATGTTCCGGATGGAGAATGCAGTATCTTGATTCATTCTGATTTGTGCTTCGCACTTGGCTTGATACCTTGTTGCTTGGAGGGTGGGAGAGCTTTCGGCCCTTTACTGAAAGCTTCAGTTGTGCCCTTTCTAGCAAGTATGCTGGCGACGGAGAAAAGACAGGAAGCCTAACTCAACTGTGCCCCTAGTTCATCACTTTGACCATTTTTTTTTTTGTTTTCTTCCTAAAACAGTTTTGGCCAAAATGAGAGTCGGATTAACACACTTGTTCACTTTTTGATTCGAAAATCACGCAAGTCAGGTTGTAAGCACTGAAAATTTTCCTTTTTTGGGTCCAAGAAAAAGGTTCAGTTTTTGGAAAAGATGGAATAGTTTTCGAGAAAATAGCCAACCTCAGTAAAAATTTTCAAAAACTATCTTTGCAAACGGCCAGTGCTAAACGAGCACGGAACTTACCCTCGAGATGCGCAACCTCGGATCAGAGGCAATGGAAAATTGCCCCTGGCTTGGAAGGGATGGATGGCAACGGAAAGTTGCCCCTGGTTTAAAAGGTGACTCATGGCAACTCGTGGCAACGGAAAGTTGCCCCTTGTTTGGACGATGTCGCGGCATACTGAAAGCCAGTCCTCATTGGTGATGATTGCAAACGAACTCTCGGACACGGAGAAGACGAAGACGGCCAAAACCAATATATGGACACAGTCACTGTGACAACGTTGGTAGCTGGACTTCGGGATGAAGTTGCCTACGTATCCGGTTGTCACAATCGAACAATCAGATTCAGGAAGGGCAAGGATAATCAAAACCATTACATGGACTGAGGCGCTATGAAAGCGTTGGGGGCTGGACTTCAAGACGAAGTTGCCTACGTATCCCTAACATGGGAATCAAGCCTTACGTAGTTCCGGTTAAGGTACACTCGGGTATTTTAACCTTCACTTTTTAGGCTCTAACTTTTGCCAAGGTGCCCGATGCGGGTTTTCGACCTTACGAGTTTTGCTTTTCTTTTCTTTCTTTTATTCTCTTTTTTTATCTCTTTTTGCTTGTTTTTTTTTTTTGTTTTTTTTTTTTGTATATATTTTTCCTTGCTCTAACTTTTGCCTGGGTCGCCCTTCCGGGTTTTCGGCCCAGCGAGCCTCTCAAAGGGTAAAAGTGTAACAAGTCCATGCCAGATGGTTTTGAGATTGAAGCCCTCTGTATCCAGGAGAGTGGCTGTTATATTGATTTGCAAAATGGTCCATCACGGTTGCTTCACGAGCTCTTTGCGGTGAGATCTGACCTCCTTGATCTGATTTTAGTGCCTCTTGTTCGAGGGCTACTTCAAATCTGGCCACACAGGCCTTACATGGCGGTTAGCCGTCGAACAGTCCGAATTGCGGTCAAGGCTTGAAAACAAACTGATTGAATCTTGAGGCTGAGAGCGATCCTAGGCTGCACAATCTCAAGAGCGATTCCACACAGGTCTTCGCAAGACCACGCAAAACATTTTGTTTTTGAAAGTTTTTAAGAAGGCGACAAATCGCTTGCGCTGAAGATAGTGTGGAACCAGTCTGGATCAAGCTAGGGTCCTTCTCAGTACTCACGCTAATAAGCATGATTTCATTTTTTTTTTTTTTTTAAAAAACTTAGCATGCCTCTCTTTCTCTCAAATTGATCAAAGTTTTACAAAACTCGAGGAATTCCTTCCTCTTCGTTTTCACCGCAGTGTTCAAAAAGGTTTTAGAAAAACTTAGGTCATTACAATGATTTTCAGGGCACAAAAGAGCAGGTGGAATGTGCTGTTGTCCCATTCAAATCCTCTTGCGTAACCAACCCAAAATAGCAATAAGCACGGAAACATGATAGCCGCAGCTATTTCATTTAGATTTCCTGATTGCAACTGGCTCCTCAACTGAGACAGGCTCAAAAAGAAATCAAAAGGACTAATTACAAGACGGTGTTCGAGGCAACAACCCCGGAATCACCTGGTGTTCTATACAAAAGGGACTGACTCGCTACAACAAGACAGACCCATAAGCAAAAGGACTGACTCAAGACAATGAGGCAGACTCAAAACAAAACAAAAGACTGACTCGACACCTAAGCCAGAATTTACAAAACTAGCGATCGCAGATGCTCAAAAATACGTGCCAGATGCCATATCCAAAAATACACCAAGTGCCGCCCGCAGGTGGTTCACTTCCTGATTACATACTCACAGTATCAGTATCCTCAAAGTCCAATAGCTGGGTAGTAACAGACTTAGCTGAGGTGGGCGGTATGATAACCTCGTTGTCGATCAAATCTTGCACCTCATGACGGAGGCGGAAACAATTATCGGTAGCATGACCTGTCTGCTGGTGGTACCCGCAGTACAAGGCAGCATCATGTGTGGGTGGGAGATTCTTCGGGAGAGGCCTGGGCTCCAAGGGTTTAAGGTGCCCTCTTTCGGCCAGGATCTGGAGCGCCTTGGACAACGGCATGTAGAGAGCGTGAAAGACCCTGTGCCCTCGGGGCAGGTACTTTGAAGGTTGAGTATGCTTGCTAGACGCACTAGCGAAAGGGTCAGCAGGCGCCGCCTTGGCTTTCTGATCTTTCCCAGGTGCAGGGTTGGGGACGGAAGGAATTGTTTTGGCATGACAGGACCTGTCCCGATTTTCCGATTGGCTGGTACTGCCTTCAGTTGGAACGGGGAAAACATCATCCACAATCTTGGCCACGACTGCAAATACCTGTTGCTTACTCATCCCCCCGGCTTTCAAAGCCTCGACTGCCCACAGCAATTGTTCAATGGGATCGGTGTCTGCCTTCATTTTGTTCTTACCTCTGGCCTCAGCCTGATCGAGGGCTTGGGTTGATGTTGGCATGTCATTGTTATAGTTGGAGGCCATCTCCGGTTGGCTAAGCTCGATCACAATCCGTCCCAACAGCGGGGGCTCCTGGGGTATAAAACTCCCAGCATATGGTGTGGCTAGTGGTGAAGCTGACATTCCGTAGGCGAGATCCGCCACGGACCTCTGGAGGTCACCTATCATCCCCATCAACTCAAATGTGGTGGGTTCACGAGCCTGATACAGCTGGGGGTTCCAAACCAGGCACGCGGCGGGCGACTTGGGCGGATGTGGCACATCGACATTGGTCTCACTTTGCAGAGTGATTTCTTTATCTAATGCGGCTGTCATAACCACAATCTCTTCCGAAATCTGCGTTATCATAAATCTCGTCTGGGCAAGGGGGAACACTGGCTATCCTAAATCAAATCTCTGAACTGAAAGGAAAAACAAGCAGCATTTCAGCCCAAACAGATCAAACACAGGTGTAGCCGAACAACTGTACTCTACTACTGATCACTGTTCCCCAAAATCACTGCCCCAAAATACTGAATCGGATACCCACAGATATAACTGATTCTCACAAATACTGATACTGGTGCCCTCAGGCCTGATACTCAAACTTTGCAAACTGATATACGCATTCCTGTAGAGATACACTCCAAAAGCACATAGCAAGTAAAGAGAACCAAAACACCTCTATGTTGGGGTAGGGTTTCCCTGTCCTATTTTGTCAGGAGCTAGGGTTTCATTATGCACGCAGCGGTTTCAAACAACCTATATTGGGTAAACAACCTGTCCTAGTTTGGAATGGTCACTATGGATTTCGATATGCACTAGGTCAAATGGTCGAAAAGGGTGCCCCGGTAAAACCGGGGTTTGTGTTCCCATACTGGCAGATCCCGCAACCGGTCAGCCTTATGGCATGCTTTTCACAAAGTCAAGCCTCCGGCAAACCGCTCAGGAATAGCAGATGGCCAACACGGTGTCCTAGGCGCATCAATGCACATGCAATGCAAAGAAACACATAAGTGTAGTCAAAACAAGATATCATGAGTTCGAGTCAAGCTCTCTAATCTCCCCAACAGAGTCGCTAGAAATTGTAACAGGTCCGCGAGGGAACTCACGGGTTACAGTTCGGACTCAATTTTGTCACGGTTCTAAATCTGAACCAAAGAGTCCAAATCCGGCAAATCGTTTTGGAAAACAGATTTTTAGAAAAGAAGTGCCAAACATGGACTACTTTGCCAGATACAGAGTCTCCACCTAAATATTTTCTATGGGGAATTTAGGAAACCCTGACTCGGTGCCAAAGGCCACGTGTCTGTCATCACCAAAGTTGCCTCGGCTCGGGAGCTTGGGTACGATTGGGGAAGGTCAGCTATGAGCACCCCCTCTCGCCCGATCCGAAGATCGGCCTCTACTAACCATGATATCCTATTTTGAAAACGTTATGTGTTCTTATTCCGGTTATTAGCCTAGAATTACTATGTTATGCGCACAGCAAACAAGTATAGACTAGATCGCCTAATTTGGAATAAAACATTGCATATCCATTTGTTTAGAAAACGCTTTGGAATTTGCTACTCACAAGTAGGCTAAAAACACGGATTTCAATGAGTTGTTCCAACTCAAACAATCCAACCTTCACCCACAAGCATTCAGGCAGTTTATGATACATAAGCATCTAGCCACATGGTAAGCATGTTGTCATGTTCACATTCACACTCATGTGAGATGCTAAAGCATAAAATACTTACAAAGTACTCCGTGCCAAAACAAGAACATGTTAGTAATCAGGCGTGACCCTAGTTCATGTTAAGTGGCTAATGCATCGCATGCAAAATGTCACTTGAATAGGCCCGGCTAATCTAGGAATGGCGTGTGAAATGCACAGATAGCACGTATTCAAGTTAGATTTGAAATACTAATACAGTTAGAATGATGCGCCGAGCCCGGTGCATGTAAGACAAATGTATGGATGCACGCATGCATAGCATAAGGTATGCTAAAATAAATATGCCCTAGTACTAACCATTGAAAGCAGGTAAGTAAAAGGGAGAAAGAAGTGGGGGTTGGAAGACATGCACACACACACCCACACTTATTACAAGTTTGCCCTCGCTCGGAGGGACCAAAAGAATAATACAATTTAACTAACCTACAAGCTAATTAAATATTACAGATCATTAAATTAATTAAGCAAATTAATTAATCTGATAAAAACAGTAAACAGCCTCGGGAAGAGGGCCCAATGCATGCGCGCTCGGTTCTGCCCGGAAATCCACTGCTATGCTCAAGATGCCTCTGTTTTCCCTGCTCTGCTCCTCTGATGGCTACAAAAGTCTCAGGGTTGCTTCTCTGGATGCTGGGGAGTACCACCGGTAGAAGGGAATGGTCATTGGCCGTGGATAATGGTCACCGGCCACAAATCTGATCCACCGGCCAAGAATGATGGCCGGTCAGCCAAATCTTCCTGCAGAATCTGTGTTGACAGCAGCAAAGGACAATACTTGGCATGGCAATGCATTTCAAGTAATGTATGCACTAATCACACCCCTTATCATATTTATGGCTCAAAGGAGGATGGGCCTCGATTCTCGAACCACCAATCACGCATTTCCATGGATGATGGCCCAAAGAATCAAGTGTGCATTTTGATATGGAATGCAATGCACATAAACACACAAGGAGACTTAACCTCTATCACAAGCAATTCAAGAGGCAAAGCATGCATGCCAATGCAATGCAACCTAGGCATGTGACTAAGTATGCAGCATGAGATGCAAACAAGTAAGCATGCAAGGCATACAATGTCAATGCTAATGACACACATGCAATAACATGAGAGACATAACACATGTAAATATGTGAAGCATCTTAACACAAGGATCATGCCAAATGTGATGATGCTTAAACATGCAACATGTTAAGTCCTAAACACTTAGGCATTAAAGAGCAACTCTCGAGCACACTTAAGAGAGACTAAAAATGGACAAACGGCATGCACATTAAGCTCTGAAAGCATGTCAAATATGATGCCAAATCAATTAAACAAGACAAGCCAAGACATGCAACCAAGGGTCTAAAACCTAAGGCTCACCAAAGAGGCATTGAACTACACTTAATGCAACCGCACATGGCATGAATTAAGTGACTAAAAATAGAGATATGACATGCTAAAATGAACCTCAAAACCTACCTAGATGGCATCTAGATGTTTCAAATATGGAAGCATGTACAAGGGCCCAAGCAAGGAGCACAAGGCACAACCTTTTAAGGCATCAAAGAAGCATCAAAGGGAAGCATGTAAGCATGTCATGAGGACTGAAATGATGCTATAAGTGGTGCCAAACCACTGAAATAAATCAAGCAATACATGCTCAACACTTCACACATTCAAGGCCTACAAGCTGAAAATGCAAAGGAGCTATGCAATACATGGTGTAGACGTCCCCCGAACGCATCCCGGGGAGAGGAGTGCGAATCCCCCCCCCCCCCTGCGTTCTGGTTCGATATTGGGTCACTACAGTTCGAAGGACTCAAATGTCACGGTTCTCAATCTTGAACCAAAGAGTCCAACTCTGGCAAATCGTTTTGAAGAAAAACTGATTTTTGAAAAGAAGTGCCAAACATGGACTGCTTTGCCAGATTACAGAGTCGCTACCTAAATATTTTAAAATGGGGAAATTTAGGAAACCCTGACTCGGTGCCGAAGGCCACGTGTCCGTCATCACCAAAGTGACTTGGCTCGGGAGCTTGGGTACGATTGGGGAAGGTCATCTATGAGCACCCCCTTCCGCCCGGTTCGAAGACCGGCCTCTACTAACCGTGATATCCGTTTTTGAAAACTTTATGCGTTCTTATTCCGGTTATTAACCTAGAATTACTATGTGATGCGCACAACACAAAAGTATAGACTAGATTGCCTAACTTGGAAATAAACATTGCATATCCGTTTTGTCTCGAAAAACGTGTTAGATTTTGTTACTCGCAAGTAGGCTAAAATACGGATTTCAATGAGTTGTTCCAACTCAAGCAATCCAACCTTCACCCACAGGCATTCAAACAGTAATATCACATAAGCATTTAGCCGCATGGCAATCATACCGTCATGTTAACATTCACACGCATGCGACATGCTAAAGCATAAAACTTACATCGTACTCCGTGCCAAAACAATAAACTAGTTAGCAAAACATGCATGACCTAGTTCATGTTAAATGACTAATGCAACACAGGCATATATGCAATCTGGAGTAGGCTCGGCTAACCCTAAACATGGCATGTGAAATGCGCGAGTAGCACGTATTCAATTTGGAATTGAAAATTGCAATGCAGTTTGTATGATGTACCGAGCCCGGTGCATGTAAAAAATGCATGAATGCACGCATGCATTGCATATGGTATGCTAAAATAAGTATGCTCTAATCTACCATCGTAAGCAGGTAAATAAAAGGGAAGAAAGAAGTGGGGATTGGAAGACATACACCCACTCACACACACTTATTACAGATCTGCCCTCGCTCGGAGGGACCGAAAGAATATACAAATTAATTAACTACGCAAGCTAATTAAAATATTACAAATCAACTAAATTAATTAAATAAAATAATTAATCTAATTAAACAGTAAATCGCCTCGGGATGAGGGCCAAATGCAGCATGCGCTCGGGACTGGCTCGGAACCGCACTGTCATGCATGGATTGCCTCTGTTTCCTCTGCTCTCCTCCTCAGAAAATTGCCAAAGTCCCAGGAGTGCCTCTCAGGGCACTGGGGATCACCACCGGCTGGGGTAGGACACCACCGGCTGAAGGAGGAGGCCACCGGCACAAAAAGAAGCCATCGGTTGTTTGTTGACTGCCGGTCGGCACTAAATAGTGCCGGCCGGCACTGAATGCCTGCAGAACCTGCAACTCACAGCAGCAGAGGGGAAATCTATGCATGACAATATAATTCAAGCCATTTATGCACCAAACACATCCCTTATCATGTTATTGACTCAAAGGAAGATGTGCCTCGACTCCCGGACCACCAATCACGCATTTCCATGCATGATGGCCCTAAGAACCAAGAATGCAACTTTGATTTCAAATGCATGCAATGCAAACAAGCAAACAAGGGTACCAAACCTCTATCATTTTCATCTCAAGAGGCCAAGCATGCATGCTCATGCAATGCAACTCTAAGCATGTTATCTAGCATGCAACATGAGCAATGCAAGCAAGCTAAACATGTTAGGCATACAACCTAAGCAAAGAGGCATATAAACCAAGCAATGGAGTGGACTAAAACATGAATTAGGCTACTCCTAATTGGCCTAAAATCAGTGGCCGAAGTGCTACATCATGAGGGCCAAACACACATGCACACATGCACAAGTTAAGGCACCAACACTTAAGCACAATTAAGCAACTCTCAAACACATCTAAGAGGCACAAACATGGAGTATTAGCATACATGGAAAGCTCTTAAATTCATGCGAAACATGATGCCAAATCATGCAACAAAACAAGCCAAACAAGGCATGCAAGGGGGGGGGGGCAAGTGCTTGGGGCAAGCCATGTAGGCTTGAACCAAGGCCAAGTCCACCAAGCCTCACAAGGCTAAGGGGGCTCAAAACAGGTCAAGGGCAAACCTAAGCAAGGCCAAGGGTGTACCTAGATGGCATCTAAGAGGCTTAAACCCTAAGGCATACAAAGTGACCAAAACAAGGAGCGTTTAACACATACTCTTAAAGCATTAAAGAGGCAACTAAGGCAAGCATACAAGCGCACCAAAGGGTCTGAAATAACATGTTAAATGATTCCAAACCATCAAAAATAAGGCAAGCAAGGCATGCTACACACTCATGCTCTTAAGGCCAACAAGCCAAATACAAAGGAGCTATGTAATGCAAGTCATGGCCGACCAAAACAAGCATGGACAGACCTTATTTATGGCAAAATAAGCATACAAGCTTCATGGATCTAAGCCTAAAACATGCTAGAAATAGAGGCACACAACCTAGGCATGTTAAGGGACTATTAAGGCATTACAAAGCAACTATGCAAGGCATGCAAAGAGTGCTAAAACCAACTTAGAAACATGTTATATCATGGCATAATAAGCATGAAATGCAGCCAAGACATGCTCAAAACACAACCAAACATGGTGCTCCTTTGGAGGCCAAAACTTGCCCTTTTCAAGGACATTAAGGAGAGGGGGTGGCCCCCTCCTTCTTGAGACTCTAAGGCATCATCTTCACCACTGAAATCCCTCAAGATTTCAGTGGTGGAGAGATCCTAACACCCAGGTCTCGGATCTCTCACAAAAAGGCACAAAATGGGGCCTTTTCAAGGCCTAAGGGTGGTCAAACCTACCCAAACCACCAAACACTCTTAATAAACAATGAAGAGGCCTAAAAATTAGAACTTTTTTGTATTATAGACTAAGCACAAAAACAGTTCTAAACTAGGTAAAAACAAGGTGCAAGAATGGGGTAAAAAGGGGTAGTTTTGTTACCTTTGAAGACCTCTTCAACAATGTTGGTGTTGTTGCCTTCCTTTGCTTGAATCCAACTCCAAAGCACCAAGAACAAACCTCTGGACCCTCAAAAACCTAGAGAAGGTGAAACACTAGGTGCTTGTGTGTGAAAGTATGGACTAAAGCACCTAGTGTACCAAAATGAGCAAGGAAAAGAGAGATAGGATAGATATAGTATTTCTAACCTAAAACCAGAGCCTCTCCTCTGTCTTTTCTCTCTAACCCTCCAATTTTTCTAACCCTTGAGCCAAGAGGAGAGAGCCTTCTCTTATAGGCAACAAAGCTTACAAGCTAAGTCAACCAAAGGCTCATCCCTTCATACACGTGTATGGAGGGGAAGCAAAAGCTAAACAGCTGTCTAAAAATATCTCATAAAGCAGCTGCACAGTGGTCGGCAGGGCAAAATGGTCATTTTTCAAAAACAAGTGCCGACCGGCACAAAATAGTGCCGACCGGCACAATATAGTGCCGGTGGCAACACCAGCCAGCCGGTGGTCTCTAGCCAGTGCCGGTGGTGTGTGGGGATGCCTCACAAAGCATTCCCTGCCCTTCCAAGGAAAAACACAAGTGTTTGGTGCAAAACCAGACACAAAACGGTCGAGTTCGGAGGTCCTGAGGCAAGGCGCGCGAGCCGAGAACTCCGGGAACTCCAAACGAACACAAACATGGATAATCACCGAGTGTTCCAACGGTGACGTCCAAGTCTTGAGGACGGTCAAAAATGGGGTGTCTACAGTTGCCCCTCTTTGACAGAACTCGGAAGTCATTACAATGACGGGAGTGAATGTCAAAGCCCAGAGACGACCCATTTTTGACAAGGCTGAAGACTCAGACAAACATGCACGACAAGTAAGATATGCGCCCGAAGGCAGGGGCAAAATGCAACTGAAAATGCAAGAAGCCGGGCATAGCTTATGATCATGCAAAGAAAGCTGTAACGAAACACGCATGCAACAGTTTTAAGCTAGAAAACGCCAAACTACACTACAATGCAGAAAGGATGTAAGAGAATTATGTAATTCTCGGTACGTCTCACTCGGGAGATACAATACCTGCGCGGCTCGTCCGGTTCCACCGGCCTCGAATGAACCGTACATACAATATCGTGCCTGAAAAGAAAACAAACTTAACAGGTGCAATATTGTTAGCAACATGCATGACAATGCAAATGAAATGCACAAAACAGTGCAATGATATGCAATTGAATCTAAATGTAATGCAAATGATATGCAATGTATACAAAACTATGTATGAACAATGCAAATGGAAATGCAATACAATTGAAACTATATGCAAACTACATGCAAGGCAATTGAATCATGATTCATTCATGAGCGATTCAAAACCACACAAATGTCAAATAGATTGATGGAGGTAACAAGTCTGTCTACCATAGAAAAGGTGTCGAAGCCCTCAAGGCGTGAGCGCACGCAGAACTATGAGTAATGTAGACAGACACAAGAACAAGTATTGGGTGGAATGACATAAGTGGGGTGACGACCCGCTGAGGAAAGAACAATGATCCTAATGCCGGATGCAACAATTACACTACAATGTAATATGATGGATAGATGATACAATGGATGTGGCACGCGGGCCAAACCAAATCTCGCCTAGGAAGGGCATGTACACGTACAAGCCATGTCTAACATAGAAAAGGTGTCGAAGCCCTCAAGGCGCGAGCGCACGCAGAACTATGAGTGTATAGACGTGAAAAGTATGAGCACATACCAGACCAAGCTCAACAAGGAAAGGTGCGAGCCATGGATGGACGATGGTGCAGTGGATGCATGCAACTAAAATGCAACCTAGATGGATGCTCACAAAATGAATGCATGACATATGCAGTATGTTTTTTTTTTTTTTTTTGGAATGCATGACATATGCGATATATACAAATGATGCATGACAATGCACTATGATGCAACGACCATGATTGCAGTTTTCCCTATTCTTCCAGCAGGATGGTATACTAGGTTGGTTCAGTATCCAGGATTGAGGCGTAGACATGCCGCCTCAACCTATGGGGCTTCCATACAGGTTTCAAGCCGAGGGTACACCCCCTGGGTATTTAAACCAGACTTTAGTCTCGGAAATCCCGATCCTTTGCGTTCTAGGCATGAGCCGTTCGAACTCTAGTTTTCACCGTCCCCGTTGGTCTCCTAGGAACTCACCGCAAGCACGGAAGTCGTTCGGGCACGACAAACACCGAAGGAATTGCACCTCCAGAGGATTTAGGGTCTCCTAGACCGGAATGCGAAATGTATGCATGACAATGCATGTTGTTTTTTGTTTTTTGTTGTGAAATGCAAATGATGCATGATGTTTTGTTGTTTTTTTTTTTGAAATGCATGACAATACGATATGTACAATGCGATGCGTGGTAATGCGGATGAGGCACGCATGCCGATGTATCGAAGGTTTTGCACTCTCCAAGGATTTAAGGTCTCCTAGACCGTGCGTGTTTTTGGTCCCGCCGGACCCTCGTTTCGGGGCAACGCAAGTGTGGTGCGCAAAATAGCGTGATGAAATGCATGCCAAATGCAATGAGGGGCAACTTAACACACCGAAGGTCTTGCACCTCTCGAGGATTTAAGGTCTCCTAGACCGCGCGTGTTTAGGGTCCGGCTGGACCGGCTTTGGGGTAATGCATGATGATGAGATGCGCGAAAGAGTGCGATGAAATGCATGCCAAATGCAATGAACGGTGTACGTCAATGTACCGAAGGTTTTGCACCCTCCAAGGATTTAGGGTCTCCTAGACCGTCGCGTGTTTTTGGTCCCGCCGGACCCGGTGTGGAGAACGATGCAAAGCATAAGTGCATGACAATGCTCGTAATAAAATGCATGATAATCCAATCAAGCGGGTTTAAGGTCTCGTCGGACCGTGCGTGTTTTTGGTCCCGCCGGACCGCGCGTGTTTTTGGTCCCGCCGGACCCTCTGTGGTGGGGCAACTGTGCGAATGTGACACGCGTGCCACAAGGGATGCAAAACAATGCAAGTGAGAATGAAATGAATCATGAGGCACGCATACCTCATTGGTGTGAAAATGGAGTGCAAAACGAGGCATACGTGCCTCGAGATGCAATGAAATGCGAAATGAGGCACGCATACCTCATTTGATGGAAAATGAAGTGCAAAACGAGGCATACGTGCCTCGAGATGCAATGAAATGCGAAATGAGGCACGCATACCTCATCAGATGGAAAATGAAGTGCAAAACGAGGCATACGTGCCTCGAGATGTAATGAAATGCGAAATGAGGCACGCATACCTCATCAGATGGAAAATGGAATGCAAAACGAGGCACGCGTACCTCGAAATGCGATGAAATGCAAGATGAGGCACGCATACCTCATCGGAATGGAAAATGGAATGCAAAACGAGGCACGCGTACCTCGAAATGCGATGAAATGCAAGATGAGGCACGCATACCTCATCGGAATGGAAAATGGAATACAAAACGAGGCACGCGTACCTCGAAATGCGATGAAATGCAAGATGAGGCACGCATACCTCATCGGAATGGAAAATGGAATGCAAAACGAGGCACGCGTACCTCGAAATGCGATGAAATGCAAGATGAGGCACGCATACCTCATCGGAATGTAAAAATGGAATGCAAAACGAGGCACGCGTACCTCGAAATGCGATGAAATGCAAAATGAGGCACGCATACCTCATCGGAATAGAAAATGGAATGCAAAACGAGGCACGCGTACCTCGAAATGCGATGAAATGCAAGATGAGGCACGCATACCTCATCGAAATGTAAAAATGATGCAAGTGAGGCACGTGAGGTAGCACACCTCACGTGGATCAAGATGGAATGCAAAATGAAATGCAAAATGATGCGAAATGATGAACGTGAGGTAGCACACCTCACGTGGATCAAGATGAAATGCAAAATGATGCAGAATGATGAACGTGAGGTAGCACACCTCACGTGGATCAAGATGGAATGCAAAATGAGGCACACATACCTCATTGATTGTAAAATGCAAATGAAAGTGCAAGTATGACACGCATGCCATACGGAACGTAGAACAACGCAAGCGTGTCACGTATGCCGCACAGAAATGTAAACAGTGCAGGTCACAAGGGACGTGCAAAACGGCGCGAGGCGACGCACCGGAAAGTGTGATGAATGCGTGCAACACACACGGGGCAACTTTTAAATCTTATGAAAGACAAAAGGATACAAAAGGATACAGTCATCACATGAATTTGAGTGCCACACGCAGAAGAAACTGTCTGAGGTCAAAACGGAGGCCGGTTGAGCGTCGGAGATGCACTTTCTTGCACTTTCTTGAGCTATGAAGACCCAAAACCCCTCATCTAGCCTAAACAAGGCCTTGGGAACACCACCGGCTGGGTGGGAAGGCTACCGGCTGCCATCGGCTGCCTGAACTCATCCACCGGCACAATATTGTGCCGACCGGCACAAAATAGTGCCGACCCGCAGAAAATGCCTGATCGGGGGCAGTTCTGCCATTTTGCCTCGGGTCTTTTAAAATAGGGCTTGAAACCCTATTTCCTCACTTTGCCTCCGCCGAAAACCTTCACTCTCTCTCTAGAGCTTTGTTCTCTCAACTTTTCGTCGATTTCCTCGCGTTTTACGCTCGTTTTACCGTCGGATTCGCGATATTCTTCGCGTTTCGGACATTTCCATCCGATCGAAACTTCATTTCGGGATCTCCTTTGCTATTTCCGCCTTTTCGGGACTTGTTCCCCTCGATTTTCTCTACATTTCCGTGTATTTTCATCTTCCGGCCTTTCCGGCCATTCTCGGCCCGCTTGGGGTTGACTTTTCCAGTTGACTTCTCGTATTCTTACTCGGTTCTCCTTTTCCGGCTATTTTCTCATCCCCATTACTATGGCAGACGATGTTCCACATGTCGGGACTCCCCCGGATCACGAGATGGATCCCGGGGTCGAGCTCCTCCCGCTGAGTGAGCGCCCATTTGATCCGGCGACCTACCGGCCGGCTATTCACATCCTACCACCCGATGGACTTCGCCACTTCCGCGGCTTCGACCGAGCGCTGGACCCGGAGCTTCTCCTGCGCGAGCCGGCCTCTCACTTGTCCTTCGGCGCTTCCGAGGTAACATCCTGATGCACTTTATTTTCTGCAATGTAGAACTGTAAACTGTCAACTGCTATAGCTGATTACAACCCTTAACTGCTTTAGATCTGATACACTGTGCGCTGTAGTTGATTGTAGACAACCTCACAACTGATATCTGCTTAGGACCGACACACATGCACACACACTGCACTAGCCTGAATCACCCAAACACATGGCACACATTGCACTTTTGACATGAACTCACCGACACCCGGTGCTTATTTGAATCTGAAAACTCGCACGCATGCTAGACTTGCACTGAATCACACAAACACGCAGACGCATCACACGTTGGTAATTCACTGAAACATACCGGGACCCGGGATTCGTTTGAACTTTGAAAAACACACACACATGCTATGTTTACACTGATCCCCATGGGAGTACTGACACATCACAGGCCGTAGTCTACCTACTGGTGCACTGAAATCTGATATTTGCTTGCATCCGAAAAACGTGCACACGTGCACCAAGTTTACACTGGACCACTCGAAACACACTGACGCATCACGCGCCGTAGTTTACCGTAAGCACACCGGTACCCGGTTTCTGTTTGAATCTGAAAGACTTGCACGCATGCTAGATTTGTACTGACTTTAACTGTTTCTTCGAAACTGTACATTCCATATTGATTCGCAACTGTTTGTTTGTAAACAGGGAGGTTCCCATGCCATCCGCGGGTATGGGAATACCGTCGCTCGAGAGTGGTATGTCGAGCTACCTGACGCAGTCCGTCAGATCGTCGATCGGGCCGGCTTCGGTGCATTTTGTAGGGGACTTTCCAGGCTCTCTGCCTGCAGACCTCTCCTTGCCGCTCTGGCAGAGAGGTGGTGGGACAACACTGATTCATTCCACTTGTCGGTGGCAGGGGACATGACGATGACTCCTTACGACTTCGCGATGCTTACCGGCATCGGGGTAGGGGGTGATCCGATCCCCTTCGACATTGACATGGATGAGTGGACCGCGGCCCAGGTCTACTTGCTTGGCGAGGCACCGCCTCTGGCGCGTCCTGGCTTTGTCAGGTATTCCTGGTTCGAGGTTCAGTTCAGGGTCCAGCCCACCCTCATCGACGCAGCCCCGATGACCCAGGAGGCCGTGGAGCAGTACGCACGCGGCTTCTTGATGTTTTTGCTAGGGACGACCCTATTCGCCGACCGGGCGAACACAGTGCCCCTCTGTCTTCTCAGCGCATTGGTAGATGTCAGAGATATTTTGCGCTTTGACTGGGGTGGCGCGGCTCTGGCCACCCTCTACGGCTACATGAGTTCAGTCTCCCGTGGCAGCGGGCAGTTGCTCGGAGGCTACTGGCGGGCGTGGGAGGTATGTCTTCTTCTCTACTTTACATTTCTGCTCTACATACTTTCTGTATTCTGCACTGTACACTGCTCACACTGACTGTATACTGTACACACTGCACACACATACTCCGCTTTTCACTGACTGTATATTGTACACACGGCACACACATACTCTGCACAGTACACTGCACAACACACGGCTCTGCTATCTCTGCTTTATTCTGCATTCTGCTTTATCTGATGGTCATACTGACGTCTGTTTTGCAGTTGTGGGTGTATGCCTACTTCCCTAGGCTGGAGCCAGTGCCGGAGACGGAGACTCCCCTGGTCATCCCTTTCTCGCGCCGCTACGATGGGAGGTGCACACGGCGACCTCGGGATACCTTCAGCTTCTACCGCCGATTTTTCGACACCATCACCTCTGCCGAGGTATATTTTGCTTACAGTTCATTCAAATTTTGCTTTGCTACTGTATGTTTCAAATAGCAATCGGTAACAAACTGTACTTCCAATTTCAGATCACCTGGCGGCCGTGGGCTGCGGTGCCAGCAGGCATTCAGGATCGATTCGCCGGAGCGGAGGAGACCTCTCGCTACCGGATTTTGCTGGAGGGCCCAGTCTGTCGGGCTTGGTACCTGGGGGAGCGTTTTCTGCGCCAGACCCTCGGGTTGCCAGAGCAGATAGTCCCGGTTCACCCCCCTGAGCACATGAGGGACACCGAGAGGTTTTCTCTGCAGCAGATGGAGGACTACACCCTTGGCTGGGACGAGGGCGGCTATCGGGGCGAGGGCGACTACTCTGAGTACGTCCGGACCTTCATCATGCGGCCTCTGAGCGGGGGTCGCCAGACTGAGCGAGGGAGTCCTGCGGTGCTGGCGGCTCGAGCAGAGGCAGGAGCAGGAGTGGGATCTTCGAGGAGAGCCCGAGTCCGAGGCAGGGGTGGGGTACAGAGGGGACGAGGGTCTGGTTGGCCCGCTCTGCCCACTATGCTGACGTACAGGGGGCAGGGTGGGGAGACCTACCAGATCCCCTTCGTTCCTCCCCCAGCTGGTCACGAGTTAGCCGGTATTCCCGACTTACCCCCGGTACGTATTACTTCAATTTGCATCTTGCATTGTCATTTCAGTTTAGTTTATCTGATACTCCACAGAATATTGATGCATCTAATACTTTTCCAGGCTTCCTCCGAGTACACACGGCAGTCGGTGGAGTTGTGTGCCTCCCTGATGGGGATGCTGCAGCGGACCCTCGATGTCATGGCCGCCTACAGTCTTCCGGTACGTTCTTCTGACCACAGTCTCAAACCATACTCTGTTCCATACATACTGATGCACTACACAAAATCTGATAAACTGCTCACGACATTCACACACTGTACTCATATACTGCATTCTGCACTGATTAACTGCTCACGGCATTCACATACTGTACTCATACACTGCACTCTGTACTGATTAACTGCTCACGGCATTCACATACTGTACTTCTACACTGCATTCTGATATACTGCTCACTGCATTCACATACTGTACTTATACACTGCATTCTGATATACTGCTCACAGCTTTCTGATGCATTTGCTTTTCGTATTTTTCAGCCTCCCTTTCCGATTCCGCCAGTGGGCGGAGCTCCTCCGGCTGGGCCTTCCCTTTCTACTCGGGATGGCAGGATATTCCCCCGTACCAGAGGGAGACACGCTCATGTCGGGAGTAGCTCGCGAGCACCAGTTCCAGGTGATGGCGAGTCAGAGATGGAGGCGGAGTCGTCCGAGGAGGAGGCCGGGGATAGCTCGGGCTCGAGCTCTGACAGCGATGCTTCCAACGATACTCCTGGGCTTCTGCCCAGGAAGAGGGCGAGGATGGATCCCCCGGCGCGAGGCCATTGATGATGATTACAGACTTCCGCTGTTTTTTTTTTTCTTTCTTCATTTTCTTTTCTTGTACTTTTCTCTTTTTAGTAGATAGAGTACTTTGTACTGCCACGGGCAGATTTTGCTTTCTTCAAAACTTTGTATCTGAAAGGACGATGATATAAAACAAACTTTTATCTGAAAAGTATTTTATTTACACACCTCGTACTTTGCATTGCACTGCATCATGTTACACCTCAAATGTAAATGATTACGATTTGTGGTCTGAAAATTGAGCACTTGCACTGTAATAATCGGATAACCAACCAACTAACAGCAAACAACCCAGACAAATCACTGCTCAAACTGAACAAATAGCCCATATTCTGCTGGGGATTAATTTGCACACAGCTCATAATACAATATCCGGTCCATTCTGCACACGGCAAACTTTGAACAATTGGCCCAATCTGACAAGACGGATCACCAAATACTGAGACAGTTGAAGTTGAAGCACATTCGGATGTCCCAAAATTTCCTTTTCTTCTCTTGCCTCGCATAAATGTAGAGAATGGCACAGCATTCTGAGCACAAACGATTTGAGAAAAAGAAAGGGTTCTCAACCTGGGTATCGAGCCTACAACTGAACACAGTGGAAAGGACTCAAGTGAGGAAAATAAAAGGCACACGACCTAAACACAACGAGATACACTCGGAGGAGACTCAAAGCTAAACTGAGACCGACAAATCAAAGGACACGACACACGGACGTACTTGAAAACAAAAGACCTTGAGGAGCCAATTCCTCCGGGCAGGTTTCCCACCCTTTCTGATTTGTGTGATTCTCACGCCACTCGGCCCTCAAGCTCGGTTTTTCTCTCAAAAACCCTCTTGCTCACTTTTCTCTCGACTTACACCTCTCTATTCTTTATTCTCTCATTTTTCATCCCTTCCCAGGGTGATTGATGGATGAATAGGAAACGGCGGATTCACGCCCGATACAGCTAGCTCACGGCTATTTCTTCTGATAGATAGGGTGCCTTTCTGGCAAGTACGTCGATAACAAAGGAGAGGCGGAACACCCGACTCGACTGTGCCCCTAGTTCATTACTTTGACCATTTTTTTGTTTTCTTTCTAAAACAGTTTTGATCAAAATGAACGTTAGATTAACATGCTTGTTCAATTTTTGATTTGAAATCATGCAAGTCGGGTTGTAAGCACTGAAAATTTTCCTTCTTTTGGGTCCAAACAAGGTCCGATTTTGGAAAATGAAATAATTTTTGAGAAAATAGTCAACCTCAGTAAAAATTTTCAAAAACTATTTTCGCAAACAGTCAATGCTCAACAAGCACAGAACCTGCCCTCGAGATACGCAACCTCGGATCGGAGGCAATTTGGGAAAATTGCCCCTTGCTTGAAGGGGGGGAAGAGGGCAACGGAAAGTTGCCCCTAGTTTGGGCGGCAACTCAGGGCAACTTTATGGCGATATGAGGCAACGGAAAGTTGCCCCTTGCTTGGACGATGCCGCGGCATGCTCATCGATTATTGATCGCAGCCGGATTCTCACGTACGGAGAGGACGAAGGCGGCCACAAACAATATATGGACATAGTCACCTTGAAAGCATTGGTGGTTGGACTTCAGGAGGAAGTTGATCACGCAGCTCCAGTTGTTGTAACCGAGACATCGGATTCGGAGGAAGCATAGGTAATCAAAACCATTGCATGGACTGACACGCTATGAAAGCGTTGAGGGCTGGACTTCAGGATGAAGTTGCCTACGTATCCCAAACATGGGAATCAAGCCTTACGTAGTTCCGGTTAAGGTACACTCGGGTATTTTAACCTTCACTATTTTTAGGCTCTTACTTTTGCCAAGGCGCCCAATGCGGGTTTTCGACCTTGCGAGCTTCTTTCCTTTCTTTTCCTTTTTTTTCCTTTTTGTATTTTTTTGTATTTTTCTTCATTTTCTTTTCTTTTGCATTCTTTTTTTCTGTTTTTTGTATTTTTCTTTGCTCTAACTTTTGCCTGGGTCGCCCTTCTGGGTTTTCGACCCAGCGAGCCTCTCAAAGGGTAAAAGTGTAGCTTGGTCCATGCCAAATGGTTTTCGAAATCGAAGCCTCCCCTTTTCCGGGAGAATGACCGTTGCAGTACTTTGCAGGAGAATCAATCACGGTTGCTTTGCCAACTTCTCCTGGTGAACTCTAGTCTTTTGCGCCGATTTCGGTGCCCCTTGATCGAGGGTTGCTTCAAGTCTGGCCACACGGGCCTTGCATTGATAGCTAATTATTGAACATTCTGGATGCCGGTCCAAGGTTCGAAAATGAGGGGTCGGGTCTCGAGGCCGAGAGCGATCCTAAGCTGCATAATCTCAAGAGCGATTCCACACAGGTCTTCGCAGGACTGCGCAAAACATTTTGTTTTCGAAAGTTTCTAAGAAGGCGACGAATCGCTCGTGCCGAAGACAGTGTGGAACCAGTCTGGATCAAGCCAGGGTCCTTCTCAGTACTCACGCTGACAAGCATGATTTCGATCATTAAGGGCTTAGCATGCCTCTCTTTCTTTCGATTTGATCAAAGTTTTGCAAATCCCGAGGAATTCCTTCCTCTTCGTTTTTACCGCAGTGTTCAAAAGGGTTTGAAAAACTTAGGTCAAAACAATAATTATTAGGGCACACAAGAGCGGGTGGAATGCGCTGTCACCCCATTCGAATTCTCTGGCACAACTAGCCCAAAACAGTAGATACGGAAACACGGTAGCCGCAGCTGTTTCATTCAGGTTCCCGGATGTAAACTGGCTCCACAGCGGAGGTAGACCCAAAAAGAAAGCAAAAAAAAGAAGTAATTACAAAACAAAACGGTGCTCGAGGCAACAACCCCGGAGTCACTTGGTATTCTATACAAAAGAGGGACTGACTCGTTACAACAAGACAGACCCTTAAGCAAAAAGGACTGACTCAAGATAGAGACAGACTCAAAACAAAGCAAAAGACTGACTCGGCGCCCAAGCCAGGATTTACAAAAGTGGCATCCGCGGATGCTCAAAAATGCGTGCCAGACACCACATCAAAAACTCGAGGCGCTGCCCGCAGGCGGTTGAATCCCAATTACATACTCGCAGTATCGGTGTCCTCAAAATCCAACAACTGAGTGGTGACGGATTTAGCTGAGGTGGGTGGGAGGATAACCTCGTTGTCAATCAGATCCTGCACCTCATGGCGGAGGCGAAAGCAGTTATCGGTGGAGTGGCCAGATTGCTGGTGGTACGCACAGTACTGAGTGGCATCATGTCCTGCTGGAAGGGGTTTGGGGAGCGGCCTAGGCTCGAGGGGTGTAAGATGCCCCTTTTTGGCCAAAATGAGAAGTGCCCTAGACAAAGGCATGTAGAGAGGATGGAAGACCCTGCGCCCCCGGGGCTGGTATTTTGAAGCCTGAGTGCTCCTGCTAGATGTGTTGGCGAACGGATCGGCAGGTGCGGGCTTGAATTTCTGATCCTTCCCAGGTACGGGGTTGGGAGTGAGAGAAACTGTTTCAACATAACGGGGTCTATCCTGATTTTCCGACTGGCTTGAACTACCCTCAGGTAGAGTGGGAAAAGCATCCTTCACAATTTTGGTTGTCATCGCAGATACCTGTTGTTTGTTCATCCCCCCGGCTTTTAAAGCCTCGACTGCCCACAGCAGCTGTTTAACGGGATCGGCATCTGCCTTTGCTTTGTCTTTGCCCCTGGCCTCAGCCTGGTGAGAGGTTTGGGTTGGTACTGGTACATCACTGCTGTATGTGGAGGCTATCTCCGGCTGATTAAGCTCGATCACAATCCGTCCCAGTAGCGGGGGCTCTTGGGGCTCAAAATTTCTGGCATACGGTGCAACCGGTGGCGAGGCTGACATCCCGTAAGCAAGATCTGCCACAGATCTTTGGAGATCACCTATCATCCCCATTAACTCGAATGCAGTGGGCTTGCGAGCCTGATAGAACTGGGGGGCCTAGATTGGGTGTGTAGCGGGCGACCTAGGAGGATGCGGCATATCTACGCCGGCCTCACTCTGTAGGGTGATCCCTTGATCCAACGCGGCTGTCATAACCACTATTTCTTCTGAACTCTGCGTCATCACAAACCCTGCCCCAGCAAGGGAAAACACTGGCTATTCTGTATCGACTTTCTGGACTCTCTCAACTGAAAGGAAAAACGGACAGCATTTCAGCCCAAAACAGATCAAACACAGACGCAATCAAACATCTGATCTCTACTACTGATTACTGTTCCCCAGAATCACTGTTCCCAGAACTGAACTGATACCCGCAGATATAACTGGTTCCTCAACAACACTGATACTGGTGCCCTTCGGGCCGGATACTCGCACTGGTAAACTGACATGTACTTTCCTGCAGAGATACATTCTAGAAGCACATAGCAGATAAATGAGAACCAAAACACCCCTATATTGGGGTAGGGTTTCCCTGTCCTATTTTGTCAGGAGCTAGGGTTTCACTACGCACGCAGCGGTTTCAAACAACCTATATCGGGTAAGCAACCTGTCCTAGTTTGGAATGGTCACTATGGATTCCGAATATGCACTAGGTCGAATGGTCGAAAAGGGTGTCCCGGTAAAACCGGGGTTTGTGTTCCTATACTGGCAGAGCCCGCAACCGGTCAGCCTTATGGTCATGCCTTGACAAGACAAGCCTACAGCAAACCGCTCAGGAATAGCAGATGGCCAACACGGTGTCCTAGGCGCACCAATGCACATGCAATGCAAAGAAACACATAAGTGTAGTCAAAACAGGATATCACAAGTTCGAGTCAAGCTCTCTAAACTCCCCAGCAGAGTCGCCAGAAACTGTAGACGTCCCCCGAACGCATCCCGGGGAGAGGAGTGCGAATCCCCCCCTCCCCGATTCTGGTTCGATATTGGGTCACTACAGTTCGAATGCCTCAAATGTCACGGTTCTCAATCTTGAACCAAAGAGTCCAACTCTGGCAAATCGTTTTGAAGAAAAACTGATTTTTGAAAAGAAGTGCCAAACATGGACTGCTTTGCCAGATTACAGAGTCACCGCCTAAATATTTTAAAATGGGGAAATTTAGGAAACCCTGACTCGGTGCCGAAGGCCACGTGTCCGTCATCACCAAAGTGACTTGGCTCGGGAGCTTGGGTACGATTGGGGAAGGTCATCTATGAGCACCCCCTCTCGCCCGGTTCGAAGACCGGCCTCTACTAACCGTGATATCCGTTTTTGAAAACTTTATGCGTTCTTATTCCGGTTGTTAACCTAGAATTACTATGTGATGTGCACAACACAAAAGTATAGACTAGATTGCCTAACTTGGAAATAAACATTGCATATCCGTTTTGTCTCGAAAAACGTGTTAGATTTTGTTACTCGCAAGTAGGCTAAAATACGGATTTCAATGAGTTGTTCCAACTCAAGCAATCCAACCTTCACCCACAGGCATTCAAACAGTAATATCACATAAGCATTTAGCCGCATGGCAATCATACCGTCATGTTAACATTCACACGCATGCGACATGCTAAAGCATAAAACTTACATCGTACTCCGTGCCAAAACAATAAACTAGTTAGCAAAACATGCATGACCTAGTTCATGTTAAATGACTAATGCAACACAGGCATATATGCAATCTGGAGTAGGCTCGGCTAACCCTAAACATGGCATGTGAAATGCGCGAGTAGCACGTATTCAATTTGGAATTGAAAATTGCAATGCAGTTTGTATGATGTACCGAGCCCGGTGCATGTAAACAAATGCATGAATCCACGCATGCATTGCATATGGTATGCTAAAATAAGTATGCTCTAATCTACCATCGTAAGCAGGTAAATAAAAGGGAATAAAGAAGTGGGGATTGGAAGACATACACCCACTCACACACACTTATTACAGATACGCCCTCGCTCGGAGGGACCGAAAGAATATACAAATTAATTAACTACGCAAGCTAATTAAAATATTACAAATCAACTAAATTAATTAAATAAAATAATTAATCTAATTAAACAGTAAATCGCCTCGGGATGAGGGCCAAATGCAGCATGCGCTCGGGACTGGCTCGGAACCGCACTGCCATGCATGGATTGCCTCTGTTTCCTCTGCTCTCCTCCTCAGAAAATTGCCAAAGTCCCAAGAGTGCCTCTCAGGGCACTGGGGATCACCACCGGCTGGGGTAGGACACCACCGGCTGAAGGAGGAGGCCACCGACACAAAAAGAAGCCATCGGTTGTTTGTTGACTGCCGGTCGGCACTAAATAGTGCCGGTCGGCACTGAATGCCTGCAGAACCTGCAACTCACAGCAGCAGAGGGGAAATCTATGCATGACAATATAATTCAAGCCATTTATGCACCAAACACATCCCTTATCATGTTATTCACTCAAAGGAAGATGTGCCTCGACTCCCGGACCACCAATCACGCATTTCCATGCATGATGGCCCTAAGAACCAAGAATGCAACTTTGATTTCAAATGCATGCAATGCAAACAAGCAAACAAGGGTACCAAACCTCTATCATTTTCATCTCAAGAGGCCAAGCATGCATGCTCATGCAATGCAACTCTAAGCATGTTATCTAGCATGCAACATGAGCAATGCAAGCAAGCTAAACATGTTAGGCATACAACCTAAGCAAAGAGGCATATAAACCAAGCAATGGAGTGGACTAAAACATGAATTAGGCTACTCCTAATTGGCCTAAAATCAGTGGCCGAAGTGCTACATCATGAGGGCCAAACACACATGCACACATGCACAAGTTAAGGCACCAACACTTAAGCACAATTAAGCAACTCTCAAACACATCTAAGAGGCACAAACATGGACTATTAGCATACATGAAAAGCTCTTAAATTCATGCGAAACATGATGCCAAATCATGCAACAAAACAAGCCAAACAAGGCATGCAAAGGGGGGGGGGGGGCCAAGTGCTTGGGGCAAGCCATGTAGGCTTGAACCAAGGCCAAGTCCACCAAGCCTCACAAGGCTAAGGGGGCTCAAAACAGGTCAAGGGCAGACCTAAGCAAGGCCAAGGGTGTACCTAGATGGCATCTAAGAGGCTTAAACCCTAAGGCATACAAAGTGACCAAAACAAGGAGCGTTTAACACATACTCTTAAAGCATTAAAGAGGCAACTAAGGCAAGCATACAAGCGCACCAAAGGGTCTGAAATAACATGTTAAATGATTCCAAACCATCAAAAATAAGGCAAGCAAGGCATGCTACACACTCATGCTCTTAAGGCCAACAAGCCAAATACAAAGGAGCTATGTAATGCAAGTCATGGCCGACCAAAACAAGCATGGACAGACCTTATTTATGGCAAAATAAGCATACAAGCTTCATGGATCTAAGCCTAAAACATGCTAGAAATAGAGGCACACAACCTAGGCATGTTAAGGGACTATTAAGGCATTACAAAGCAACTATGCAAGGCATGCAAAGAGTGCTAAAACCAACTTAGAAACATGTTATATCATGGCATAATAAGCATGAAATGCAGCCAAGACATGCTCAAAACACAACCAAACATGGTGCTCCTTTGGAGGCCAAAACTTGCCCTTTTCAAGGACATTAAGGAGAGGGGGTGGCCCCCTCCTTCTTGAGACTCTAAGGCATCATCTTCACCACTGAAATCCCTCAAGATTTCAGTGGTGGAGAGATCCTAACACCAAGGTCTCAGATCTCTCACAAAAAGGCACAAAATGGGGCCTTTTCAAGGCCTAAGGGTGGTCAAACCTACCCAAACCACCAAACACTCTTAATAAACAATGAAGAGGCCTAAAAATCAGAACTTTTTTGTATTATAGACTAAGCACAAAAACAGTTCCAAACTAGGTAAAAACAAGGTGCAAGAATGGGGTAAAAAGGGGTAGTTTTGTTACCTTTGAAGACCTCTTCAACAATGTTGGTGTTGTTGCCTTCCTTTGCTTGAATCCAACTCCAAAGCACCAAGAACAAACATCTGGACCCTCAAAAACCTAGAGAAGGTGAAACACTAGGTGCTTGTGTGTGAAAGTATGGACTAAAGCACCTAGTGTACCAAAATGAGCAAGGAAAAGAGAGATAGGATAGATATAGTATTTCTAACCTAAAACCAGAGCCTCTCCTCTGTCTTTTCTCTCTAACCCTCCAATTTTTCTAACCCTTGAGCCAAGAGGAGAGAGCCTTCTCTTATAGGCAACAAAGCTTACAACGTGTATGGAGGGGAAGCAAAAGCTAAACAGCTGTCTAAAAATATCTCATAAAGCAGCTGCACAGTGGTCGGCAGGGCAAAATGGTCATTTTGCCAAAACAAGTGCCGACCGGCACAAAATAGTGCCGGTGGCAACACCAGCTAGCCGGTGGTCTCTAGCCAGTGCCGGTGGTGTGTGGGGATGCCTCACAAAGCATTCCCTGCCCTTCCAAGGCAAAACACAAGTGTTTGGTGCAAAACCAGACACAAAACGGTCGAGTTCGGAGGTCCTGAGGCAAGGCGCGCGAGCCGAGAACTCCGGGAACTCCAAACGAACACAAACATGGATAATCACTGAGTGTTCCAACGGTGACGTCCAAGTCTTGAGGACGGTCAAAAATGGGGTGTCTACACATGGCAAGTATGACTAAAGCAATTTAAAACAGAGCTAAAGCATACAAAATCATGCACTAAAGCTTCACAAAGCTAGGCCTAAAACATGCTTGAACAAGGGTTAAATCCTATATGCATGTTAAGGCCACAATATGGCATTACAAGACATGTATGCTAAACAAGCAAGGTGTGTCCAAACCATGCAAAAACAGAGCTATATTATGACATAATAAGCACAAAAATCAGTTAAGGCATGGCCAACATGAACCTAAACTAGATGCTCCCTCAAGAGGCAAAAAGTGCCCTTTCCAAGGACAACAAGGAGAGGGGGTGGCCCTCTCCTTCCTAGGACCTCAAGGCACCATCCTCACCTCTGAAATCCCTCAAGATTTCAGTGGTGAGGAGGCCCAGACTCTATGGTTCCGGAGCTCAACCAAAATGGCACAAAACAAAGGCCAAACAAGCCTTAAAAGGGGTGAAACAACCCCAAAACTTAAAACACCCTCAACAAACTATTTAGAGCAGACAAAAACAAGACTTTTATATGTTATAGACCAAGCTCAAAAACAGGTGCAAGATAGGCTAAAAAGCTTTGCAAGATTAGGGTAAAAAGAGCAAGTTTGTTACCCTTGAAGACCTCCTTCACAAATGGTGGTCCAGCTGCCTTTCCAAGCTCAAAACCAGCTCCAAAACTTCAAAACAACCCTCAAGGGCCTCAGCTCCCAAGAAAAGGTGTGATGGTGGGTGTTTGTGCACAAAAATGGGACTAAACACACACTAAACACAAGAAAGAGAGAGAGATAGAGATAGAGGATATATGTAAACCCTAACGCTAAAGCTCAAGCTCTGAAAATGTTGTCTAAAATGTCTCACCCCCTTGCAAGAGAGAAGAGCCCCTCTTTTATAGACAATTTGTCTTGTAAAGCTTCCCAAGGAAGCTAACAAGAGAGCAATCCCTCCATACACGTGTATGGAGGGAGTGAAAGTGCATGCCAGCTGCACAAAAATATCTGCAAAAGCAGATGCACAGTAGTCGGCCGGCCAAACATGTAATTGACCAAAAAAAGATAGCCAGCCGGCCATCTGTAGTGCCGGCCGGCCAAACAATTGGCCGATTGCAACAAAACACAGCCGGTGGCCTCAAGCCATGGCCGGTGGAGTGTGGGGATGGCCCACAAGCCATTCCCTGCCCCTCCAAGGCAAAGCACAAGTGTTTGGTGCAAAACCAAACACAAAACAGTCGAGTTGAGAGATCCTGAGGCAAGGCACGTATCCGAGACCTCCGGGAACTCAAGACGAACACAAACATGGATGATCACCGAGTGTTCGAACGGTGACGTCCAAGTCTTGAGGACGGTCAAAAATGGGGTGTCTACACCTTGCATCTGCTTGTCCCGAACATACTCTTGGACTGCATTTCTTACAATACTTTTTATTTACTTATCCTGCTTACAGGGGGATTCACATGCCATCCGAGGATACGAGACCATCTCCGTGAGAGAGTGGTATATGGAGCTTCCCGACGCAGCCTGCCACATCATCGACGAGGTCGGCTTCGGCTCATTCTGCATGGGGCTCTCACGCCTCATAACGAGCCGGCCTTTGCTAGGTGCCTTGGTGGAGAGGTGCTGGATACCTCTGATTCCTTTCACTTCTCTGCCGCAGGGGAGATGACGATGACTCCTTTCGACTTCTCTATGCTCACTGGCATAGAGGTAGGGGGTCATCCGATTCCTTATGACACAGACATGGGCGAGTGGGAGGCCGCTCAGATTTACCTGCTGGGGACTCGCCCACCCGTCTCTCGATCAGGGATGGTCCGATACACACGGTTCGCGAATTACTATAGAGGGACGACGCCAGTGACCCGAAAAGAGATCGAGCAGTATGCTCAAGGTTTCCTGATGTTTCTCTTTGGCACTACCCTGTTCGCTGACCGGGTGAACACCGTCAGGTTATACCTCCTGAGTGCTCTGGTGGACCTGTCTCGAGTCCGACTCTATGATTGGGACGACGCTGGCTCGGCCACCTTGTACAGGTACGTAAGCTCGACCTCTCGCAGGAGCGGGCATCTGATAGAAGGCTATTTGAGGGCCTGGGAGGTATGCCTTACTTCTCTATTTTGCATTTCGTGTTGCACTTTCCGCTTAACATTCTCTGTATACTGCACATGCACTGCATATTGTACACGCACAATCTGCTTTCTGCTTTACATACTCTGTACACTGCACACACTGTATATTGTACACACACAATCTGCTTTCTGCTTTGCATATTCTGTCTATTGCACACACTGTACACTGCACACGCACAATCTGCTTTCTGCTTTGCATATTCTGTCTATTGTATACTCACTATTGCCTTTTTTGCTTTCTGCAGCTATGGGCGTACGCCTACTTTCCGAGACTTGCCCAGAGCCAGAGGTGAAGATGCCACTTGTCATGCCATACTCTCACCGGTATGACGGGAGATGCCAGCAGAGGTCTCAGGAGTCCTTCCCCTTCTTTCGCCGATACTTCGATACCGTGACCGCGGCTGAGGTAACTCAAGCTTCTCTATATATTTCTGTTTTCCTTCGATTCTGACTCATATTTCAATACCTGATGATAGCTAACAATCTGTACCTTCTCTATTTACAGATCACTTGGCAGCCCTGGGCGATAATGCCTGAGGGAGTCAAAGATCAGTTCGCTGGTGACCGAGAGGTTTCTCACTTCCGGATCCTGCTCGACGGCCCAATTTGTCGAGCGTGGTTCTTAGGAGAGCGATTCTTGCATCAGACCATCAGTTTGCCCAAGCCGGTAGTTCCGATGCCACCTCCGACATACATGAGAGTCACCGAGAGGTACACTTTCCAAGAGATGATTGATTTCACCCAAGGCTGGGATGTCGACCTTTGCCGAGTCAAGGGTGACTACACAGTCTTCTTCTAGACATACCTTATACCCCCTCTGACCGGGGTCTGTGGAGATGAGAGACCAAGGGCTCCAGCTGTAGGAAAGAGAAGCAGAGGGGCCGGGGCGACCAGGACCCATGGCAGGAGAGGTTCTGGAGCGAGACAGAGGACTGGGTGGCCCGAGCTGCCTACCACACTCATCTACCGGCGACATTCCGGGGAAGCTTGCTAGATTCCCATTAAGCCCGTGCCAGCCGGGCATGAACTTGTAGGGGTTCGAGGCCCTACTCAAGTATGTTCCATACTTTTCATTTTGCATATTTACTTTATTTCAGTTATGCTTTATAGAACACTAATCTTCTCATCACACTTGCAGGCATCCATAGAGTACACCGGGCAGGCCTTCGAGCTAGTGGCTTCCCTGACGGAGATGGTGCAGATGAGCATGAACCTGCTCAGCCTCTACAGGATTTCAGTAATTTACTTCAGTTTGCACTTCATGCCATGAAATTTCCTGCCGATACATCAGCATTTCAAACATAATCTGTTCCACACTACACTAATCTGACACACTACACTTGAACATTGGATTTGAAACACTGCACTCAATCACTGCATTTGAACACGGCACTCAAACATCGTATCTGAAACACTGCACTCAATCACTGCATTTGAACACGACACTTAAACACTGTATCTGAAACACTGCACTTAATCACTGCATTCAAACACGGCACTCAATCACTGCATTTTGCACTGCATCTTTTTGCGTCAAGTATACATCGTGACTGATGTATTTGACAAACTCCCCTTTTCAGATCCCAAGCACATTGGATGTTCCAGTAGGAGCTGCAGCGGGACCATCAGCACCTCTTCTGGCAGTAAGGAGAGGGAGACGGGAGGCTCCAGCTCGCAGCTGAGGTAGAGCTAGGGGCACCCGTGATGAGAGTGGCCCTTCAGAGCCTATTCCAGACGACGATAATGATGATGAGATGAGTGAGAATGAAGAGGCAGCGAGTCCACAGTCAGAGTCATCTGAGGATGGAGAGAGCGATGCTGGCTCAGATTCTAAGGATGAAGATTACGCTGAGGCCGGTTCAGCAGCTAGCTCAGACATGGGGGCCTTTGACAACGGCACTGATGGCGATAGCTCTGAATCCATGCCCAAGAAGAGGACGAAGAGGGCCTCTCGATCCTGAGGTGGATGGCACTGATTTAGATGTTGTTGCTTAGTCTCTTTTGCCCTTTTTCTTTTAGCTAGTAGTGTTAGCACATTGTACAGTTTTATTTTCTCAAAAAAAAGACTTGTACTCTTTTGTAAAAAGAAACCATGATTGGAATGAAAAATCGGCCTTTTGATGAAAATGTGTTGCATTTTACATTCTGAACATTGCATTGCACCATTTTACACAAAAATGGGATTTGACGGAATTTGAACATTGTAAACTGTATTGGCAACTTCTTAATCAAGAAATGAACCAACCAACACATAACAAATAGAGTGAAACAACTCAATGAGCAACTAATGCAACAACTCGATAAACAAAACAACTCGATAAGCAAAACAAGGTCAATACAACTCGATAAGCAACAACAAAACAACTCGATAAACAAAGAGAAACTACATAAAGAGCGACTCAACAAAACTCTTCGAACAAGGTGGCTACATGCACCAAGAGTAGAACAAAACACAGTTCCCAACATTCCCAACACATAGGAAGGCCATAGAAATTATGTCGGCCATAGACAGAGGTTGTCGGCTACAAAAACTGGCTGTCAGCCACTAGCACTGGCCGGTTAGCTACAAAAGTGGCCGATCGGCCACAAAATACTAGCCAGTCGGCCACTAGTGCAGGGAACCTCCAGATTGCTGCCACCTGTCTTCCACTCAGTACCTTATCTTCTACAAAAGTTGGGACTTCGTAGTTTCTTCATTACAGCTCTGTTTTTGCCACAAATGGAGCCATTCTTCACTGAAAAACTCTCAAATTGGATTGCAACTCTGGATGGCTCGAAAAAGGTGAATTTCTAGGGTTTTAGAATAAATGCACTATTCTCGCTAAGCCGTACCCCACTGTGTTTTCCGTTCCTTCATGCCGCGACTAGATGTTGGAACCCAGTTACACATGTGTTTAACTTCAGGGGGCAAGAGATATGCCCTACAAGTGAAGAATTCCAAGTTTTGATGGAATGCGACAAGGAAATCTTGCACCAGTCCCGTTTTAGCCACATCCAGGCTTTAAGAAGAATGTGTGGGCTCACTTTACATGATGCCGGGTCTTTGGTTCACAATGGAGCATTAGACATTCCCAGTCTCATTCACCGATTTTCTGATGCCGGCGACCGCGACGACCGTCTTTGGCAAAGTTTTCAGCAGCATGCCCTCTGCTTGTGTATGTTGGCCCATTTCCTGCTTGCTCCTGGCTTCGAAGGGTCTAGCATTCGCTTGATCGAAGTAGCTCAAGGCTTGAAAGAGGGCAAGAGCCGCATTGGCTTGACACTAGCTGAGACTTTGATGGGCTTAGACGCCTTCCATAGGCGGGAGACGACCAAGTTCGCAGGAAGTCCACTACTCTTGCAGGTAATGTTTCCTACCCTATCTCACATGTGTTTCTCACATCACTTGACCCTCAAGCTCTGTTTTTCTCTCAAAACCTTTTCTCACTTTTCTCTCCACATACACCTCTCTATTCTTTAATCTCTCTTATTTTTCATCCCTTCCCAGATATGGCTCATGGACAGGTTGAAAGTAGTGGACTCCTGCCCTGCATATTTAGTACGAGGCTATTTCTTTCGCCGACGGCTAATTGATTTCCCAAACGAGGGGTGGTGGTGCCATTGCTTGGCATTGCCCCTGGTTTGATCTGCTCGAGATGAGCTACAGCATGTCTCGACAACCTGTCATTCAGTTGATTGGCTTGACACACTGTGTCTTCTATTTTCCATTCCGGTTCAGGCGTTAGTTCGGGCATGACCAAACCTACCCAGAAGAGGGGGTAGAGTACTGGCTTCATTTCCGATCCGAGGTTCACAACTTGCTCAATATCCCACTGCATGGAGGACAAAAGAACTTTTGACTCCCGCTCCCAATTTCAGTTGCGCCCTTTATGGCGAATGCATAGCTTGGCTGAAAGATGAGGCGCAAATCGGGCCTACTTTAGCATCTGAAGCTTTCACAAGCTCTGGGAGAGGACATAGGAACACCTGACTCATCGATGCCCCAAGTTTATTGCTTTGATCTGTACTTTCAAGTTTTCCTTTTGAATGTAATAAAAAGCAACTTTGATTTGTATCAAGAGGTAGAGAACTCTGTATTGAAATCAATGAAATTGAAGGTTGTGGGTACTGAAAATTTTCCTTTTGGTCCAAAAAATGGTCTAAGTTGTAAAAAGATTAATTTGAACCAAATTAACTTTTATTAAAACTTTTCAAAACCATTTTCAATAAGGATCACAACTGGACACACCCAGAATCTATCCTTAAGAAGTACAACCCCAAATCCAGCAAATGGAAAGTTGCCCCTTGTCTGAATAGCACTGCACTGCACTGAACAGTAACTAGCTCTCATAATGGAGATCACAACCAAACTCTTGGATACAGAAAAGACAAAGATGACCAGAAACAATCTCATGGACACAATTGATTTGGAAGTGTTTATGGCTGGACTTCAGAATGAAGTTGCATACGTATCCCAAGGATGGGAATCAAGCCTTATGTAGTTCGGTTCGGGTTCACTCGGGTATTAACACTCTCCTTTTGCAATCTAACTTTTGCCAAGGCCACCCTTTCTAGGTTTTCAACCTTGCGAGCTCAGTTTTTTCTTTTTTCTAATTTTTTGTGCTCTAACTTTTGCTTAGGTCGCCCCTTTTGGGTTTTTTGGCCTAGCGAGCCACTCAAGGATAGTATTTCTTCAACTTGTCCATGTTTATTGGTTGGGAGAATTCAAGGCCATCTAGGTCCATAAGAATGACAGCTCCCCCCGACGAAATTGATTTGATGATGTAAGGACCAGTCCAATTAGGTCTGAACTTGCCCCTAGGGTCATGGATGGGAGCTCGATTGTCTTTGAGAACCAAATCCCTTTCTTTCAGATTCCTGGATTTAACTTTCTTTTTGAAAGCCCTGGCGATTCTGCGTTGATAACCTTGGACATGGTACAGTGCTTTCAACCTCCTCTCGTCAAACAACATTAGTTCCTTAAACCTGCTTTGCTGCCAATCTACTTCTAATATCTGGCACTCAGCCATAACCCGCAGCGACGGAACTTCAACTTCAATCGGCAGAATAGCTTCCATTCCATAAACCAGAGAATACGGAGTTGCCCCAGTAGATGTCCGAATTGATGTCCTGTAGCCCCAAAGAGCGAATGTCAGCTTGTCTGGCCAGTCCCTGTAGGTTTCCACCATCTTCTATAGAATATGCTTGATGTTCTTGTTGGCGGCCTCAACAGCTCCGTTGGTTTGTGGTCTATATGTGGATGACTTTTGAAAAGCCACGTTGTATTTCTTCAACAAGTCATTCACTTCTTTCTTGAAGTGGGAACCATTGTCCGAGATGATCTCATTTGGGACCCCATAACGACAGATGATATTATTCCTGATAAACTTGGCTACGTGCGATACTTTCAGCACTACGTAGGATTGGGCCTCGACCCACTTTGTAAAATAGTCTATTGCCACCAAGATATACCCATGCCCGTTTGACTCCTTCAGAGTAACTGCCCCAATAACATCAATTCCTTAGACTGAAAATGGCTATGGCAAAGTCATGTTGTATAGCTTCGACGGTAGGATATTCATGCGATTTGCATGAATTTGGCATTTGTGGCATCACTGAAGAAAACCAATACAATCCTCCTCCATGGTTGACCAGTAATAACCCTGCTTGAGAATCTTTCGAGCCAGCATTACTCCACTCATGTGCTAACCGCACTCTCCTCCGTGGATGGCCTCCATTAAGCGCTTCGACTCTTCTGTATCAACACACAACTTGTGCATTCCCAAATGGCCTCTTTTATACAATTTACCCCCGCAGATGATAAACTGAGCAGCAATTTGCCGTATTGCCCTCTTATCTTTGGCATTTGCCCCTAGTGGATAAACCTCCTTTTTCCAAGAAGTTCCAGATATCATGGTACCGGGGGTTCTGATCTTGTACTTCATCAATCGTGGCAATCAACTCTTAGGCCGGCACATACCTCTGTTCAATAATGATCGGACACATCCGGACTCCCAAAGGGATGCCTATCATGGAAGATAGAGTTGATAAAGCATCAGCAAACCTATTGTTCTCTCTTAACAGATGCGTGAAGGTTAGCTTCTCAAACCTAGGAATCAAAACGTCTAAGGTTTGGTGATAGATTTTTCATCATTTCTTCCTTAACCTTCCAGTCTCTTTTCGCTTGAGACACAACCAGGTTCGAGGCCCCAATGATATCCAACCGTTTTGCCCCTAATTCCAAGGCAGTTTCTAAGCCAGCGATACATGCCTCGTATTTTGCTTCATTGTTTGATACCTTAAATCGGAGTTTGAAAGCTAAAGGTATATGGGAATTGTCGGGTGCTATCAGCAACACCCTTATCCCATAACCATACTGGTTAGACGCTCCGTCAAAGTACATAGTCCAAATCTCTTCTTCGATGCAGAATGGCCTCATTTGGGAATAGATACTCTACTGCTTCATCTCCCTCCACTGGGTGATTGGCTAGGAACTCCGCTACTGCTCTCCCTTTCATAGACTTGCGAGTCATATACTTCAAATCAAATTCGGAGAGAAGAAGCAACCAACAGAAAAGGGTTTGAAAAGAAGGCCTCACAGTTCAGACTCTACCTGTGGTTTTGAATCTAATCTCACAAAGTGCAATGTGAAACTGATAAACACCAAAGAGTCTAATCCGGCAAATCATTTTGGAAAATAGATTTTAAATCAAATAATGTCAAAATTGGGCTACTTTGCCATATTACAGAGTCGCCACCTAAATATTTTGTTTTGGGGGAAATTTAGGAAACCCTGACTCGTGCCAAAGGCCATGTGTCCGTCATCACCAAAGTTGCCTCAGCTCGGGAACTTAGGTACGAGAGGGGAAGGTCCTGAAATGAGCACCCCAGCTCACCCGATCAAAAGATCGGCCTCTACTAAGCATGATATGTTGTTTTATAAACCTCAAGTGTTCTTGTTCTGATTATTAGCTAACTTTACTATGTGACGCACACAAGCAAGTATAGACTAAGTCGTAAGACTTGGAACGAATTCAACTCATGTTTGTTTTTCGAAAATGGTTTGAATTTTCCACCCTCAAGTGTGCTAAAATGCGAATTTTCTATCAAACATGGTGGACTTAAAACATGATTTTGCCACTTCGTAAAGTGGGCTTAAAATGTGCATTCGTTGAATTGTTCCAATTCAAGCAACAAAGCCTTCATCCACAGGCATTCATGCAATTTAGCATATAAGCAAATAGCCTCATGGCAAGAATACAAAACATGGCAACATAGCAATCACACTCATGCATGGATGCTAAAACATAAAAACTTACCGAGTACTCCAAGCCAAAATAAAAACTAGTTAGAAAAATGCATGATCCTAACTATACAAGATGCCTAATGCAACACATGCAATAATGTGATTAATAGGCTCGGCTACTAATATGGCATATGATACAATTTGATTACATGCTTTCAAACACATATTCAAAGAAGTATTGAAATTTGCAATGCAGTTTGAATGATGCACCGAGCCTCCATGCATGCATGACAAACGAATGATGCAAACATGCAAGCATAAGGTATGCTAATTGAAATATGCCCCTAATCTAACCATCAAAAGTGATTAAATAAAAGGGAGACAGACGTGGGGTTGGAAAACATGCACACACGCATGCACAGTTATTACAACATTATGGTCTCACGAAGGAGGGTCCGAATGAATAAGCTAACTAGCTACGCTAATTAAACTAAGCTATTACAACACAAAACTAATTAACTAACTTATTCTAAGCTAATTAATTATAAACTGAATTGAATAACTAGCTATACTAAGCTAATTAAGGCAATTAAACTAATTAACTAAGCTAATTAATTACAACACTTGCATGAATTAATTAGTTACAACTAACTAATAAAGCAAAGCAGGCAGATGGCCTCGAGGGTGAGGGACGCATGCATGCTCAGTTGGTTTCTTCCCGAAAATCCACCGCCTTGCCATTGGACACCTCTGTTTGCACTTGCTTGAACACCAACAGTGATGCCAGCTTCCAGAACACCTCTGCTCTAACTCAGGAACATACTGAACAAACTTTTCATTGATGGCCGGTCTGCTACAATTGGTGGCTGTTGGCCACTGCTACTGGCCGGTCGGCCACTATTGGTGGCTGTCGGCCATTACTGGTGGCCGGTCGGCCATTACTGGTGGCCGGTCGGCCACCCCTTTCTTGGACTTTCCTTTTGCTACAACAGAAAGCAAACAGAGGCAAAGCAATGTATTCTCAAGGAATATATGTGTACCATTACCCTCCGTATCATTACATAAAGTCAAATGAGTGTAATTCTTGGCTCCAAAACCACCAACCAAGCATTTTCAATGCATAATGGCCAAAGAACCAAGAAGTACAACTTCATTGTATGCCAAAAACAAGACTCAAGACCATCACCTTATCATGTGTGATCAAAGGCAATGGAGACTAAGAAGATTGGCTCATTTCATCACTTTGAGTATGAAATGCTCCAATCTTCCTTATGTTCAATATAACGTCTAATTGAACACATGCAATGCAACACAAGATCCTTATCTTGCCTCTTTTACTTTGTTCATTTTATTTACCAATTTTAGATTACCAATCCATTCTTTAATTGGTTAGTCCAAAAGGTGAGTGTCCTCTAATGGAAAAAGGACTTAAACCACAAGTACCTTGAGTATAAAAGAGGCATCATGCTGTTGGTAATGAACTCCTGAAGGAATTAAACCATTAGGCATGAGGGTCTCAATTCCACACTTAAGCCAACAAGAGGTTCGAAGTCACTTTCAAAACAAATGAAAGAGAGAAGAATAGAGAGAGAGATTGCAGAGATTTCAGTGCTGAAATGGAGTGCAAAATGACCCTAAAACATGCAAGCAACTCATGCAATTCATGCTAGAAAGCCTAAAACATTAAGCTAGTGAAGGAGATTGCACTACAACCACGCAATACAAGCCTCAAAGGGCCAAACCAGCTCAAAATAGAGCTAAGACCAGTCAAAAAATTGGAAAAATCATGCTGAGATTAAGCTAAGTTAAGCTAGAATAAGAGGCCAAAGCATAGCACAAGCTAAACATAACAAGCACAATTGCACTACAAGCATATAAAGCAAGCCTCAAGGGCTTCAACCAGCCTAAAACAGAGCTCAAACATGCCGAAATAGAGCTTAAAACATGCTTGAATTGAGCTAAGTGAAGCTAGAAAATCAAGCTAATATATGAAGCAACCTAGGCATGGAAACAAGGCACAAGGAGGGGAGGCTAACCCCTCCTATTTTGGATTTCAAAATTTAATTTTTACCACTGAAATAACTCTAATTTTCAGTGGTTTAAAGGGCCAAAAATTTTGATACAAAGATGGTGAGAAATGGCACAAAATGCTTCACAAGCCAAAGAACAAAAAGAGGAGACAACCCCTAACTCACCAAGACTTAAACTACCATTTTCTAACCTCAAAAATAGAATTTTTTGTAGTTGAAAAACTAGGTCAAAACAGTACAAAAAGATAGTAATTTAAATTATACAAGACAAGTTTAAAAGGCAAGCCTTATACCTCTTGAAGCACAAGACAATTTCAGGTGCAAATTCAAGCTCAAAACCCTTTCTAAAGCTCCAAGAAGACCTCCTAGAACCTCAGCTCCAAGGTAGTCAAGATTGATCAAGAGTCTATGTGCAAAGGTGTAGAGAAAGGTAACTACAAAGCACAAAATAAGAAGAGAGAGAGAGAGAGAGAGAATTTTGTTCCAAATTGTCTAACCTCCCAAAATGGGGGAGAGACCCCCCCTATATATAGAAAAAAAAAATTTTAGAGCTTGTATTCATCCCTTCATACACGTGTATGGAGATGCACATCAGTGAGCAACAACTAGCACAGCTGGCAAACAAATATCTGAAAAAGGAGAAAAATGGCCGTCGGCCATCACCAGTGGCCGATCGGCCGTCAATGTGGCCTATCAGCCACCACTAATGGCCGATGGATTGTGGGGATGGCCGACAGGCCACCCTCTCCTCCAGATTTGAAACAACAAGCTCTTGGTCCACAATCGAGCACAAAACAAACAAGTTGAGAGGCTCGAAGGCAAGGCACTCCGCCAAGAACTTTAGGCTCTCAAAACGAACACGAGCATATGAAATCATCGAGTGTTCAAACGATGACGTTCAAGTCTCGAGGACGGTCAAAAATGGGGTGTCTACAATTGGCTAATAAGGAGGTCAAGAAAGTAGTGAAAGAGGCTAAGTTGAAAACTTATGATGACCTATACACTAGACTAGATAGTAGGGAGGGAAAGAAGAGGGTATACAAACTTGTTAAGGTACGGGAGAGGAAAACAAGAGATCTTAATCAAGTTAAGTGCATCAAGAGTGAGAATTCTAAGGTATTGGTGAAGGATGAAGAGATTATGGAGAGATGGAAGAACTATTTTGAGAAACTACTAAATGAGCAACATGGAGGTACGTCAATAAGGAAAGAAATAGCTAGTAATACGATAAACCAAGACTATAGGTTTTATCGCAGGATTAGGAACTTTAAAGTGGAGATTGCACTCAAGAAAATGAAATCAAATAAGGCTTTAGGATCCGATGATATCCCTATTGAAGCTTGGAAGTGTTTAGGTAAAAATGGGTTGCTGGATTGACTAGGTTGTTTAGCAAACTTTTGTTGACTAGGAACATGCCAGATAAGTAGAGGAAGAGTATTTTAGTGCCAATCTATAAGAATAAAAGAGATGTCTAGAATTACAACAACTATAGAGGAATCAAGCTAATGTGTCATATAATGAAAGTGTGGGAGAGGGTGATGGAACACCGATTGCGAGATATAACAGAGGTGTTAGAGAATCAATTTGGGTTTATGCCTAGTAGGTCAACAATGGAAGCGATCTATTTGTTGATGAGAGTAATAGAAAAGTATAGAGAAAAGAAAAGAGGCATTTATATGGTATTTATTGACCTTGAGAAAGCATATGATAGAGTGCCTCGGGATATAATATGGTGGGTGTTTGGAGAAGAAATGGGTGATAAAAGGTTACATTGATGTGATTAGGGACATGTATGAAGGGGTGGTGACCACTATTAGACCACCTACTGCAGAGACAAATGAATTGCCTATCACTGTAGGGTTACACCAAGGATCTATCTTAAGTCCTTGTTTTTTGCGTTAGTTATAGATGAGTTGACGAGAAATATTCAGGATGACGTGCCATGGTATATGCTTTTTGCAGATGATATCATGTTAGTAGATGAGACTAAAGAAAGAGTTAATACAAAGTTGGAGATTTGGAGAAAAACACTTGAATCTAAAGGATTTCAGATAAGTAGAACTAAGACATAGTACATAGAGTGTAAATTTAGTAACAGTAACAATGAAAGCAAAGGAGAAGTGAGAATTGAGAACCAAGAACTGCCTAAGAGTGATCATTTTCATTATTTAGGGTCGATCATTACAACAGCAGGGGAGATTGATGCGGATGTGTCCCATAGGATTAAGGTGGGATGGCTTAAGTGGAGAAGTGCATCTGGGGTACTATGCGATAAATGAATACCCACTAGATTAAAAAGTAAGTTCTATAGAATGACTATTAGACCAGCGATGTTGTATGGGACAGAGTGTTGGGCAACCAAAAAATAAAATGTAGATAAGATGAGTGTTGCTAAGATGAGGATGCTAAGGTGGATGTGTGGCAAAACTAGACAAACAGAATTAGGAATGAGTGTATTCGGGGATGGGTAGGAGTAGCACCGATAGAAGATAAGTTGAGAGAGAATCGATTGAGATGGTTTGGTCATATTTAACGGAGACCAATAGAGGTAGTAGTGAAGCGATGCGATGCAGTGACGACAGATAGAAGTGTTAGGGTACCGGGTAAGCCTAGATTAACGTTGGTTAGCATTGTAAATAGAGATATGGATCTACTTAATTTGACTAACGAAATGGCCTTTGATAGAGTCGCGTGGAGAAGAAAGATTCATGTAGCTGACCCCATTTGATGGGACTTAAGGCTTGGTTTGGTTTGGTTTGGTTTACTTGCTATTGGAGAGGTTCGTAGGTTTCCAGGTATGTTGGGAAATTTAGATTGCATGCATTAGGAGTGGAAAAATTGTCCAACGGCATAGGAAGGTCAATATGTAAGCCATCAAAAAAAGCCAACCATAATTCTTGAAACAGTAGCTTCTTATGACTTGTGGATTTGGCATGCATTTTTTGGAATGTCTGAATCATACAATGACTTGAATGTCTTGAATCATTCGCCCTTATTTTCTAATCTTACCCAAGGTAAAGCTCTACTTACTAATTACACTATCAATAGACACACTTACAATATGGGTTATTACCTTGCTGATTGTATATACCCTCCATAGGCAACACTGGTTCAGACAATCTCTTCTTCCTAAGGAGCAAAGAAGCAACAGTTTTGTATGATGCAAGAGTCGTAAGAAAGGATGTAGAGTGGACATTCGGAGTGCACCAATCCCGATCTGCAATTGTAGGTGGTCCAATATGTTTTTGGGATCTCAAAATCCTTGGTAACATAATGAAGACTTGCATTATATTGCACAATATGATTGTCGAAGATGAGAGAGACTCCTATCTTGATTTGGATTATGAAACATCATCAACCAACTCAGTAGTAGTACTTTCTACTATCAACAACAATGACTTTGAATCCTTTATGTCCCGTCATATAGGTATTAGAGATAAAAATGCATATTATGCCCTCTGCAATGATTTAATTGAACATCTGTAGCAACTTCATGGTGAAAAGTAACTTCACCATGTAGAGAAGAGAATGAACTTTTGGTTGGCTTTTTTGATTAGGAGGTGTTAAGGCAAATGATTTGTTAGTGTTTGTTGTTGTTGTGGTAGTAAAGATGCTCTTAAACCTATACACATATATCATTTTTGGAGCGAAATGCATGAAATTAATATATAATGTTTGTGAAGATGGTCTTATCTTATTAGAGATCATTATTGGATTTGATTATGTTACTGTATTTTTAGTTGATATTTTATTGCTATCTCAGTTTTATTTGTAATGCATAACACTTGAAGTTAACATCACCAAGACTTTTATTTGTTCAGACTGTTGGTCAATTTTATTTTAAGAAATTATACTTTCTACCTAAAATATTATTGGTTCTTAAATTTTGTCAATATCCAATTTACTGTCAATATCCAATTTACTGATGTAAAATGACATGCTGCTTTAAATTTATATGATCATAATATTAATTTTTTTACCCTCTACAAAACTATTATTTGTTCTTACCTTGATCTTTAAAATAACACATTTTTTTCCACTTTGGTCCATTGGTTCATAGCCACATCAAATTTTTCCTATCAAAGAATTTGGCAGTAGTTTCTAAAATGTTCCAAATTAAGTATACATAAATTTGATGCTATTTTTTTTTTTATGGTTTTTTTTTTTTTTTTTTTTTTTTTTTTTTTTTTTTTTTTTTTGCCATCAATGCATGCATTTTAAAGTTCTGCAAGTCTGACTCATGAATGCATGAGAAGGCTAAATCTTGGAAGGCTACATCTATCTCATTAAAAATGCAACCACCTCATTAAATCTTGTATCTACCTCATTCATGATCATCTACTGCCTCACTTCTCTATAAATCACTATGAGTATGTCTATATGAATTAAACTGTGGAGGAAGTCTTTGGATCACCAAAGAAGCTATCATCCGAAAGCAAAACAAGGTAGCTACACAAATTCGGTCGACTGGGGGGACATCCGGTAGGTCGATTGCCTGGTCAACCGGTGGCTTTAGTTTGTGATTGAATTGCAGGCAGGCTCTAGGGTTGAGGCTTAAGACTTTCTGTTCTTTTTTCTGTTGCTTACCTTTCCACACCATTTTGTATCTATTTTCAAAGCCCCACACTCAAATATTCACGCCAATCCTCTCCAACATTAACATTTACCTCTCCTAATCAAATCCTTTACATATTGAGATAGTCATACCTAGAACCAAAAGAGAAAGAAACGAACCTAGATCGTCCTCCAACCCTGTTGCACATCAACAATAGCCTCAACAACAGTATCCAACTCAAGATTTTCTGACTTATACTCATGAACAAGCCTTTCCAAACTTCTACAGCTGACCTATTGTCACCAGTAGAAGGCTAAATCTTGATCCTCAATATGATGCTCTGTTGGTTACCAAACTTGAGACTATGGGGTGGATAAATTTACCACACAAGGTATATCTTCGTCTTGTTTCTCTTTTTTATGATCACTTGGAATGTACATCTGAAGAAGATGGAGACTATACTATTATGTTTTATGTAAAAGGTAAACACATTGAATTTGACATCCCCACTTTGGCACAAATTATTGGAGTTGAGCAACGGGAGATGCAAGTCTACTTTCACACTGAGTTTGAACTACTTGATATTGTTGGCAACATAACTTAAGTATATTCTACTATTTGTGAGAATAGATTTAGTGGAAGTAATTTGTAAGCAAGACATTTAAAACCCTACATTTGTATTTTTCACCGATTTATAATAGAAAATGTCACTCTCAAAGGAGGACATTTTGATGTTGTTTCAATTTTTAATGCTTATTTGCTATATTGTTTTGAAGTTGGACACAAATTGGATTTATGCTATATACTCATGAAAGAAATGGTGGTTGCAATCTATCAGTGGCCAGTCATTAGTTTTTTGGAGTTCTGCTTACAAAAATTTCAAAACTTTCAAGATTAGACTTGTAGGTGAAGTAAAAACAAAAATATCTTATGCGATTTCAGAGTATACACTCACCTGAGCTAGCGGCGGTGATCTGTTATTGCAAAGTCTGAATGCTCCAAATGCACCAACAGATGATCCCCAACAACATGATGAGAATGCCATGCCACCACATCAACAACCACAATATTGGACTGATTTTTTGTCTATGAAACAAGAACAACACAATCACCGCATTCAATGGGAACAACACATGGCTAATCAGTTCGATGCATTTGGCACCGCTCAGAACTCATTAATTCAACAATTTGGTGAGTTTTGTGTGGACACTGAAAGACGTCATAAACAATCAAGCAATCACATTGAGCAAATTAAGCACTGAATGACTAACATCTAGCATCTCTACTTCTCTCCACCACCACCTAACACTGACCTTTGAAGTTATTAATGGAGAGATTGGATGTACTATTACTATGTGATTTTTTTTTTTTTGAATAAATGTACTACTAGTATGTGTTTTTTTTTTTTTTTAATTTTTGAATGGATGTACTACTAATCTATCTCAATTGATAATCAACAATGGTGGACACCAAACCTAGAGACAAGATTGATTTACAATTTCGAAAATTTAAACCAACACACTTATGAGCACTGTGTTATCAATAGACACTATTTTTCCTGCTTACTTATTTATTTATAAAATAAAACAAAAATAAGAGAAATATCATTACTATAGGAAGATCATTACTAAAGCAAATTGAACATCATTACTAAAACAATAATAACTGGAAAAAAAAATTATGAAAATTGATATGAAACTAATTTGGAGCCTTTCAGCAGTCTTCATAAAACAGTTAAGCAAATCTGCCGCTAAAAATCTTCATAGTAGGACCTTTGCATAGGATTTATATTGGTCATATCCATTGACATTATTTTATGCTCCTCATTTCATTGCTCTCTTTCATTCATCATAGATAATATTTTTAGTTGTTCATCCCTATCATCGGCCCTTCTTCAACATTCTACAGCCTTTTGTTCACATCCTATCGCCTTTTGTTCATCTCGATCAACACTTCTAGAGGACATAGTTGACAATAATTCAACAATTTTAGACTAGTTGGATGCCATTTCACCAAACCTAACATCATGAATTGCTTGTTTCTTTAACTTTTCTTTAGTAGCCTTACTACCAATTGGTTGTGTTGATGTATTAGTCCATTATTGGTCCAAATCTATATTGTTGTTGGGTTCCAAAGCCTCACCTTCAGTTGCTAGAGTCAAATATGGATTCCCTAGTGGTGTGGGTTTCTTGCATTGTGTTCAAATTTCATCCCACTTACAACTTTAGCGCAAAAATATTCCAACTTATATCAAATGTAAAGTGTGTCTTTCTGGATTGCATGATACATGCACTTAGCTTCAACAACCTGAAAAATGAAGTAGATAGTAAGTATAAAAAGTACATACAAATCAGAAAATAGATATGATAAAAAAGCCAATGAAAATTACCTTCTCTGCCTCATTTGTTCCACTTTGTTGCCTCAATTGAATTTGCTCAAGAAAACCACATAATTTATTAATTGTCTTTTGCATCACAGACCAACTGTAAGACAAAGAAATACGGTTTCAATTTGATTGACCATTCAATTGTGAATTAAAATAAATGAGTAATCGTTCCCAGAACATTGCCATAGTCTGACTATTACCTGCAATGGGATCTTGAGAGACGGTCAACCAAAATCTACATAAAGTTTCTTCTATAATGGTGAATGCTTTACCATGAAGAACGCGAGAAGTTTCAGAAATAATACTTATATCATTGTTCTGCTCAAAAGTTTGTGATTCCTTAAACATTTCAAAATCTTCCATAGTTTGAAGATAAAATTTGTACAAATAAACAAGTTCAAAAAAATCAATAGGATAGAAAATTAAAGTTTACAGTGAAAAAGATTGTAAAAGAAACAAGTGAAAAATTAAAAACTGAAGATTGAAGTTAACAATGACAAGAGTATAAAAGAAACAAGTGAAAAATGAAAGAAAAAGTGAAAATTGAAGTTAACAATGACAAATAAAAGAGAAATTGTAATGATATTGTGAAATTAAAAAACAAATCATTCTTATTTTATAGGCACCACACCAACGATAACCTTGATCAACCCTCTGCAAAATCAACAGTAACCTTACAATACTTACACCTTGCAAAATCAACGACTAATTTGAGTACAAATTTAAATCAGCATGCATTTTTACAGCCTCTGCTATACTTCCCTCAATTGTTGGTAAGAAAGTTGGTATTGGTGCCACAAAATTCACACAATTTTACAAGCTTGTATTATATAGGTTGTCTAGGAGGACACCCTCCCGGCCATCTGAGAGTATGCTTTGTTGTGAAAATTTTTCAACTAAGAGGATGATCGGGTGAACATCCGGCCTGTCGTCCTGTGCCGTAAAACAACGGGTATGAACAGTGAAATGCTGAAAGGTCCCAGACATCCTCTATTTAGTGAAACATTTTTGATATTCTAGATTTGATACCTATTTGATGAAACTATTGGAGCAGGAAAAGAAGAAAAAAATGTTTCACCAAATAGGGGATCTCTAGGACCTTTCAGCAGGTCCCCCAACCTAACAACTCTCTCATCTCTCTTCCTCTCAAATGATCAAAAATTTGACCATTTTTTAAAAAACATTCCCCCCATTGTTTTTGAATTCTATAAATACGCCCCTCCTTTCATTTTCTTTCATAACAACTCTCTCAACTTAACTTTCAACTCTCAACTCTCTCAAATTTTAAGGCTCATTCACAAGTGGTAGTTGCAAGTGTGTAGGAAGAAACTTTTACCAGAAGAAACTAATTTTTTTATCGCATTTGCCATTCGATAACATAAATTATTTTAAATTGATAATTTTTACTTACTTGTTTTTTAATTAATTGTTACTTAGTTTTTAATTAATTAATTTTAGTTAATTAATGTGGAATGTACTAATGTTAATTTAAATGTGGATGATTTTATTAGTATTGATCAACATGAATCAGTTGATTCTTCTACCACTATTCCTGAAGGGTCTCATGTTTGAGAGTATTTTAATAGAATAAGTACAACTCTTTTTGACGGTAGTATTGGATTAAAAACAAAATGTAAAATTTGTGCAAATAGTCTTACTGGTTCATCAACAGGTGGTACTAGTAATTTAAAAAGGCATTATCAGAATCATGTACAAAGTCAATAACAACTAGATATTAGAACTCAAATGCAATGAGGAAGTACAGTAGCTGTTAATTTAACTATATTTTTATATGATCCTATACATCCACAAGATATGCTAGTTAATTATGTTATTAAAAACGAATAACCTTTTACTACTAGTGAATGTCCCTATTACGCTGAATTAGTTCAAGGAGCTTATACACTTCAATTTTAACGTTTTTCAAGAAATACTACTAGAAACAAAGTGTTAAAGAAATATCAAGAGGTAAACATTGAATTATTTAATATTTTTTAAAATTTGAATGGAAAAAATTGTTTAACATGTAATATATGCAAATCAAAAAAAGATTTAGAATATCAATGTATCACTTCATATTATATAGATAACAATTGAAAATTGCATAAAAGAATAATTTTATTTAAATTAGTAGAATTTCCATATAATGATCATCTACTTGAGATAGTAATTAAGAGTAAGTTATTTGGTTGGACTGTGCAAAATAAAATATTTATAATTAGTTTAGATAATGCAACATATTATAATCAGACTATATCTACTCTTACGTCAACTTTACCATTATTGCTTCTTAGTGGTGTTTTATTTTAGTCCGTTGTTGTACACATGTTTTGAATTTGATTCATAAATAAGTTATGAGTCAATATGATAATTTTGTAGCAGCAATAAGAAATGCAGTTATTACAATTAATAGTTCTGCTAGACGACTTGATATGTATAGAAAAATATGTCAACAAGACTAAATGAAAGAAAGAAAATAACCTTTAGACGTAGAAATCAGATGGAATGCAACGTACAATATGTTAAATGTAATTTAAAAATAAAATAAAATAAAAAAGAGCTATAGATTTATTTTTTCAAACAATGCCAATTAGAGGAGCAGTCCCACTCGAAGAAGATAGTTGGGCCCACGTAGCCCTATAGAAAGATTTTTATTTTTTAATTTTTGATCAATCAACAAAATTATTTTCATTTATATATACCTACTTCTATATTTGTTTTACATCAATTAGTAAAAGTAATAGCTGTTTTTAGAAACTATTTTTCGAATGAAATACTTACGACATGGTTGTTGCAATGAAAGACAAATTAGCAAATCAAAAAAGAAAAAAAAAAAGACGAAAAAAATGAAAGACAAATTGCATAAATATTCTAATCCATGGTCTCACATTTTTGGTTTAGCCATTGTAATGAATTCTAGGTGTAAAGAATTTGATTTACAACTTATTTTCAGTAACGAATATCGATTTGCCCCTATCATTGAAACATTAAAATGAATGTTTGACGAATATAAGAGTGGTATAGTTGTAACTAAACCACTTGCACACACTACAACAAGCATGTCTCATGGTGAAGGCCTAGAAAATAGATGAATTTCCCAAAATGTTAGCATGTCTAATTCTGAGTTAGAATGGTATTTGGATCAACATTGCGTTGATGATAGTACATTAGAAGATTTTGATATTTTAGATTGGTAGAAACAACATGAACAAATATGGCATGTGCTTGCATCAATGGCTCATGATATACTTAACTGTTCTTGTTTTCACAGTGGCTTCTAAAATAGTTTTTAGTGTAGGTGGACAACTGTTGAATGATTACCGTTGTAGACTTACACCCGAAATGATTGAAGTACTGATGATAACAAGAGATTCTTTGTATGCAGCCGGAAGAAGACAAGATGTTGATGAGAAAGTAATGATTCAAGCTGATTTGGATGCTATCACAATGGGTGACCCAAATGAATTGTCCAACTCAGAAGATTGATGAATAAGTTATTAATTTTTGTTTTTAGGTGAAATATAATGCAAATAATTCTTAGGCTTATAGGTACCAACCTAGTTGGGATGTGCATGACTTATAGTGATACAATTACTCTACTATCTACTTAATGAGATGATATAAATTTGTAATATTTCATTTCATTTATAAAAATTGTTATTTTACATTCAATCATTTTTGTGTCTATCGTTTACTTATCAAGTTTTTATTTATTTATTTATTTATTTATTTTTAAAAAAGGCCTAAGCTAAATGAGCCTGCCCAACTTGAATTTTGAGGAGAGCCCAATTGGGCCTAGACTAAGTTGGCCCGAGCCCAAGCCAAACTGGGCTGAGGTCGGCTATTTTGACACCCCTAAAGGTCTTCCAATTGCAAGAATCTACCCCTTGATCTACTAATGGACTATAGGTCTAGTTTTGGGTTGTGGACCATTTGGGTTTTTTTTTTTTTTTTAATCGGAATTATTTGGGTTTCAACTTAATAATCTGAATTATTTATATTTTACTGTCTATCAACTAAATTATTTATGTACAAAATCATATTGATTAAATGTTGATAGTTTAGAATTTATATTACATCTATTTAAAAAATGGTATATTTTTAAAATTATATGTACCATCCAAAAAAGAAGTGGAGATAGAGCATTAAAGAGAAGCTGAGATTAATTACTTAATGGGTAAATTATAAATACGCTTCTTGATATTTGCTTAAAATATGAATTGTCTCCTATAGTTTATAAAATTACAAATACACCTTGTCAGAATTTTTTATTTAATATAATTAACTAAAAAAATAAAATTCTTAATTATTCTCCTTTACAATGATAAAATTACGTAAATTATTAATTGAAATAAATTTATGACATCATTAAAAACTGTTAATTAATGATTTATTAATAAAAGAGGCCTTCAAGGGGCATGATGTAATTTTTAAAATCATAGGGAACAAATTATATTTTAAGAAATCTTATAGGGTACATTTGTAATTTACCCTTAATTAAATTGTAAAATTGATAAGTTTCTTTCATTTCCTTCTCATAATCCTAATCAATTCAAACATAGAATAGAATATACAATTCTTTTAAACAAACATAAACTGAGCCCTCTAAGACAATTAGTAGTCAAAGTATTTCTAAGGGATTTTTTAAATGAGATTTATTAGTTATTATAATTAGTTTTATCATATTTTAGTCACTCTAATGGACTAGCTATTACAATGGCTATTTTACCAAAAACATTTAAAGATAATTATATTTGAAGACTTTTGGAAGACTTTTTAAATAATTTGTGTGTATAAACAAGTAAAATAAAGAGTACCGTTGTAGTACATAGATAAAAGAAAATAAAAAAATATTAGGCAAAATAAATAATTATATTTTTTATATTTTAACTAATAAAACATAAAAAGTATAATTAAAATTGCTCTAATAAAACTAATCCCATTTAAATTTTATATTTAAATGGAGTTGATACTACAATATGTTCTTAGTTTAGTGACATTTGAAAGTGTCACAAAACTATTCTTCTAATGACAATTTTTAGCCTTGTGGCATTTTAAACATGTGTCATTTATACCCAGGGGCGAAGTTATCAAGGGGCCAGGGGGGTCACGTGCCCCCCTGGGTTTTGCAATTTTTTTTTTTTTTTTTAAAGCAAACATAGAGAAAATATTTTAAATAAAAAAATTTATAAAAATATTATTTTAAATGTCAATGACATTTTTAAAATAATAAGAATAATAATGGTTATTTTGATTGAAAATAAAGTGACTACGTTATTATTATCTATGAAAATTTCAATATAATGGTGATATCTATCACTATTGACATACAAACATAATCAATCTTAATGAAAATATAGAATTTATTGAATTGTTAGTTACATTTGACATATAGCGTTCATTCTCCATGTGTTTCTTTACTATTAATTTGTGATATCACATGTTAATGATGATGTGATATAACTATTGTATTGAATTTTTACGCATATTTTGTATAAAAAATTACTTTATCATTATATAATTTATTTTAAAACTTTATATCCATGACTTTTTTTAATATTGTCTATGATACACTAATTACAAATAATATTTAGCTTATTTGGTTCTAGTTTTCAGAAAACAGTTTTCAAAAAATTCTACATTTTTATTTTCTGTATTTTAATGTTTTCAATAAATTTTTTTAATATTTTAAACAAAATTTTTTAATTTTTAGACACACCTAACATAAATATACCTAAAAATTATAATATTTGCAAAAAAAATCTTTAAAAAATACGCTAAATACCAAAAAATATAAAAATAATATGAAAATTTAGTATATTTTTCGTATTTTGTGTATTTATTAATTTTTTTACAAATATTTTACTATTTAGATACATATCTAAGTAATGTGCATCTAAAAAAAATTGTTTAAAATTTCAAAAATATTCACTAAAACCAAAAAAATACGAAAAATAAAAAACTTAGTTTTCAGAAAATTGAATTTAGAAAACTAAAACCAAACATACTGATTATTTTTTTTTTTTTTATCTTTCTTGAAGTTAATGGTTAAAATTTATGTTAAATATTTTTATAAAACTTTTTAATATTGTTATTAATAAGTGCCCCATCTGATTTAATTTCTTGACTCCGCTACTGTTTATACCCGTACCACAGTAGATACTAATGGCACCTCAGTGACACTTGCAAGTGCCACTATACCATCATGGCTAAAAACTTTCAACGGCACTTTGATGTCATGATAGACACTATTTGTGACACTATCAAAAGCAATTAAAAAAAAAATAAAATTAGTGACAATTCAGTGATACTTGTAAGTGCTATTACACCATCAAGGCTAAATACTTTTAGTGACACTTTAATGTCATGATAGACACTATTCGTGATGCTATCAAGTGCCATTAAAGAAGACTTACAATCTAAAAAATGCCACTATATGGATTTTTAATGGTGCTTGTTATCCCACAATTGATATTTTTAGCAACTTCATAAATGCCACTAAGTCCAATTCATTTGTACCATTAAATGGATATAAGTGTTATTGGCACTTATTCTAGTGACACTTTGCAAAGCTACTACCACTACGACGAAATGCCACTTATATGTTCTTTTCATTGACACTTTTAAAAACCACAACTAAGTATACATAAATGCTTGTAAAAATTGAATCGATTTTACAAAAAAATTGAATATTAATTGATACATCCTATATTAATTTGACATCCATTCATCCTATAATATTTTTATAATAATAAACAAATATTACCATCATAGGATCATCACATCAAAAACAAAAAAAACAAAAAAAAATTCAAACCACAATCATTTTTTTTTTATCTAAAAATATAAATTTATTTATATTGAAATACAAATCATAATAAAAAATATAAAATATTCTATCACACTAACAAAGTTAAAGCAAAAAAATTTAAAAGAAAATTATTCCAACCATAAGTTCTGAAAAGCCATAATGATATCCATCTTCCGGAGAAACAAATTATTAAAACAAATTCAGTTATCGAATTCTCAACCTCACTTGTATAAATATTCTCGGGTAGCATCCATAACTTGCGAAATTTGCATTCAAAAGATAAACATATAAAGGTAATTGAAACTATATTAAATTAATATAAATTTGTTAATGAAATTAGTATTTACGAAAGAAATATACCACAAATTGAGCAGGCCAAGCAACATGAGCTCCAATAGCTTGTCCAATTGTTTTGACAAGTCCATATAATCGGATCAAGCTCTCATTAGGTTTGACTAGCACTTGAACATGTACCTCCCAATAGTCAGGTCCTAATTCTTCCCCTTCTACTTCTTTAGATGGGTCTGTGCTTTTAAGTACTCCGATTGCAACTGTTTTTGTTGGCCTAATTACACTTTGTAGAACAACTATATCTCCCACCTGTAAATCAAGATTTAACTACTTAAGTAATTATATATTTACAATTAATAAATAATATTTAAAAAATAAAACTAGTATAAAGTGCCAGAGTGAAGATGATCACAACTGAAAGTGATATACATTTCTCTAGTAGATAAGCAAGCCACATGATTTAATCATTTAATTGGTATTTAAACAAAATAAAATTAAAAATATGGTGGGTTAGCCCTGCATAAAAAGTTAGTGAGACCCACCACTTGTAAAAAATAAAGTTAGTATAATTTAATTATAAGTAAATTGCTGAAGAAGTATAAAAACGTACGGTTTCATGCTTAAATAATTCGAATTGATCAAAACTCAAAAAACAAAAGTTGTATAGAATCAAATTTCCTAAGAGGCAAAGTAAACGAATTTAATAGAAACTAAACAGATTGAGAGAAAAAAATTGATAGAAGAACCTAGACGGAATTCGATCGAAACATCTGAAACTGCAAACGAAAAGAACCTGCCCTAAGATGTTTTTTTCTAGAAATGTTCAAAACATAAAAAGTGTTCAGAATAATGTCGTACTTCACTTTCCGCGAAATCAATAAAAATGAGCTCGTTTAGTGGGTTAAAACATCATTTAAAATCTGTATTGCTACAATGAATAAAAACTATTGTAACCAAGATCATCCGATTACAAGTTCTAATCAATCTTTTTAATAAAAAGTTAAAATACAAAAGTTGTCTAGAATTACGTATATATGTCTCTGTCCAAATTTCGTAATTTAATGAGGTTGTTTACTATTTTTCAAGATGTACAAATCAATATAATTCAAACTATATCAATAAGTTTATAATTAAATCTTTGTACCTCAATTCCATCACTTTGGCCCTTCACTTTTAGCCTACACATATATCCCATATGTCTCCCATATACCTAACACCGCTCCGAAGCCAAACTTGCAAGGGGATATCGTCTCGAGTTTGACCCACACTTCGCGGACGGTTAGTATATACATACGCATGTAAATCAAAGCACTTGTATACTCCTAAGAATGAGGCAACAATATATATATATACACAACCCTTCATCTACTCATGAGAACAAACACAACAATGCCGAGCCAAAGGCATTCAAATAAATCTCATAATCCTCACTTTTTTTAACACACTCTTTCTGACCTTTTTTGGGTGAATACACTTTTTCTGACCAATACTCAAATAAAACAACAATCCATGAAGTCATGGTGGAGTATTCAGAATTTATCTATGGGTTCCTAATTTATTTTAATTTCATATATCTATGAGTATGATTACAACCATAAATAGATCTACTACTATTATAAGTGTGAAGAGCCAACCATGTTTTCTACTTTTTTAAATCCCAATTTTACCCTCTTAATGTGAAGAGCCTACCATGTTTTCTACTTTTTTAAATCCCAATTTTACCCTCCCAAATCTATTATATTTTATAAAAGTCATAAAGAGTCCTATATAAACCAAATATCTTTTTTCAAGTTGAACACTCAAAAATAATTTATCTGCTTCCAAGAGTCTAATATAAACATAAACAAACCATCTCCCTTCTTATCAAAAAAAAAAAAAAAGGTCTTCCTATTTTTTACATTGATGATGATTGAAGAACAAAAATCAATTACTCTTTCTTATGTTCTGTGTCTACTTTTATACTAATATACATAATATTTTCAATTGCCCATCGTAGATCAAATAACTATGAATAATTTTGGTGGAATCTTAAAGTTGTATGCATTTGTTCGAATCTAAACAAAGGAAAGCTCATGCATTTTTAAAATAGAGATTTGTGGTGCATCTCAAAAATTTGCAGGTTATCTTCATACACTTTCTTTTTGTTTAAATTATATTTTATAAACTGTAATATTTTATATGCTACTTTAATAACTAAGGTATGATGTCAAACTTCTAAATAAGAACCAGTTTCGTTGGTTTTTATTTTTTAAATCTGTTTTTCAGTTTTTTGTTTTTCATATTTTCTCAGTTTTAGTGATTAAAGATACTAGAATTTTGTCATCTGTTATATTTAAATTATATTTTTATATGAAAATCTAATATCTAATAATCTAAATAGAATTAAAAAGTAAAATCTTAGTAAAAAAATTTACAAATTCGAACATGTACTATTTTTTATTATTATATTTTGTTGTTTTATTATTATTTAATATTAATAATTTTTTTTTAAAAAAAAGAATACACAACAAATTATTTAGTGTTTGGTAACGTTTACGCTTTTTGTTTATCTTTACAAAAATTTTATAAACTGATTTTTGTTTATTTTTAAAAAAACATAAACTACAAACGCGTTTGGTTTGACCAAATTGTTTGAAAAATTTTAAAGACATAAACTAAAAAATATGTTTGTTCAAGCCTAAAATATTTATATTTATTTTTTATTATTTATGATAATGGGATCATACACATCATAATTGAAAAAAAAATAATTAAAAAAAAGTGAAAAAAAAAATTTGTTTGTCAAATTTTTAAATTTCTGTTTAAAAACCAACGTAAACTCATTTTTTGAGTTTACGTTTTTTTCTCAAATTTATAAACTGAGACAACTATTTATAAACTAAAAAAATTATCAAACAAGTTTTTATGACAGTTTTTAAAATTTTTGTAAGTATAAATTGAAAACTGAAAATGAAATTATTACCAAACAAGCCCTTTGTAAGTGTATTTAGATTAAGTGAATCTAAATCTAAAAGCAAAATTAAAAAATAAAAAAGTATTAAATTAAGTAAATTTAAAAAGAAAATAAAAAATTTATTAAAAAAAATCATGTCAAAGACAAAAAGCATGAAAATCAAAATATTCAAAACAAAAGTTTAAAAAAAAAACCCAAACAAAACATTATATACTTCTCTTTTTTAAATATTTCTTTACTAATCTCTAATTTTACACAAATTATTCACAAATTTCTTTCAATTTTTATGTGAATTTAATAATCTAATTAAAAATTGGTGTATACACACAAAAATGTAACACTAAACATGTACATTATACCCAACTATTTAATTATGAATAATTAACTTCTCCTTGTTATCTGTATTATATTGTTGCAAAAATTTCACATATTAATTTTGTGATATCTTATATATGTCAATGTGTACATAAATAAATATAAATTTATATATATTACTGTATTCATACATTGTCAATCTCTAATACTTATTAGCATTGGATACTTTAAATTTTTAACATGCTCTCGAAGCAAAGTTAAACAAGTTGAAGAAGGAATTATCTTATCTATTGTGAAGTTTAAGAAAAGCAACGTACCCCATGCACACATTTTAGTCAAATTACAAGGAAAAAAAATCAAATAATATCCAAATATTATCGCAACAACTCAACAATGCAGAAAGTAAATACATCAAATAAAAAGTTTCGATCAATTTTTTTCATATGTTGATTACTTATAGATGATATAATAAATTATGTAACTTGACAGTTTCATGAGAGTGACCTGCAAACACTTATAAGTATGAATCTATAAATATCGTAAAAACAATTATGAAATTCTTATATCAATCGAAATATTAAGCTACAATATCATTCAATTTTCTTAAAAAAATTATTTTACATTTTTTACATAAATGAAAATATACTAATGACTAATATTATATTTTTCATCATGCAAAATATTCATGGCACAAGAAACAAGATTCTACAACTATTGATATATAAAAATATATTACATATTGATATTAATGCATTCTTACACTAATAGTATGCAAATAATATGCAATAGTGGGTTCAATGAATTTGTATTATGAGATGAACTATTAAATAAAATTGTGTAATTGTGCAACTAATTTCACACATTCAATTGTATTACAGGTACGGATTATGAAAAATTAAAGTAGGAAGTTGATAAAAAAATATTTGTGTAATACTATATATTTAAAAGACATGTTTATTGTTTAAAATAAGATCGTGATAACAATCTAATTATAAATTAATGTTTATGTTTATAAATTTTCTCATTTATCATTTAAAATTTTCAGTTTAGTATGTATTCATTTATTACTCAGTTGTATTTTGAATACAAATCAATTTACTCATACAAGTCTCTATATTTTGTATACATATTACATACTAATTTAAGAAAAATGCATAATTACAGTACTAATAGTTGATGAAAAATCACAGCCAACCACTAGTACATATAAAAATCCTAAACCTTTCATACATTACTAACCAAAATAATTGAAATCAATCCATCATCTACATGCAAGTGCAATATCAAACAACATCAAATAAAAATAAATAAATAAATAAAACAACAAAATAAACATAAGTCAAGAAAAGTAAATTTTGCACACACAATTATTTTTTAAAGATCAAAGAGTTATTTGAAAAATTTATAAAATCCTAATTTTTTTTTCCTCCTCTCTTCTGCTGTCTCTCTTTTCTCTCTTTCGGGTTGCTCTCTTTCGGTTGGCCCGACACAGGCACAACCCATTTTTTTTTTTTTTAATGGCAGCTGCTAATATGCTATGATCGTACCCTAATAACTATTATATTATATTATACAAATACAACATAAATAAATATGATATATATTTTATCAATATATAAAACACTTTTTTATATATATAAAATATATAAATATTCGAATTAATTATATATAATTAAATATCACATTAAATTCTCATGTATCTACACAATTAATAAAGTCAAAAAAATAAAATAAAATAAAATAAAGTAGTAATAATAATAATAATACTACTGACTAAAGAAAAAATTAGGGTCGTTACAGTTTGTTTCCTTTGAGCTTCCTTATTTCCTTTGTTATATAATGTGTATATATATATAAGGTAGAGAATGAGACCACATGCATCATATGGATTAAGTTTGTTCATATTTTGAATAAAAAAATAAATATTAATTTTGGTCCTTACATTTTTAATTAAATCAATTGTATCCAGTAATTTTTAATTTTGTGTCTATTTTTAGTCCAATTAATAATGCGGTAAATTCAAAGTCAAAATCGAGTTAATTGAAACTACAACGACTAAAATTTAAGAAACTTTATTATTGTACAGGAGAGCAATTTGAAAATTTATTTTTCTTGTTAAGTCATATAAAACCATTGATCAATTTTGTACATGTGGCAAGTACAGCTAAAAAAACATGTTTATTGAGTTTAATTGATTTGTTTTTATTTATTTTGTGCATTTTAAATTTGTTGAAAATATATTGGCATTTTATGTTTTTTCAAAAAATGCCATTAGATAGCTTCTCAAAATGCTATAAAATATTTATTTATGATACTTTTTTTTTTTTTTTTTTGATCAGCAAAAATAATTTTATTGATGTAAAAGAAAATTACAACAATAAAAGAAAAATGATGAGTGCAAAAAGCATCATAGCGAACCAAATCAATCCCAACTAGGTTGGCACCAATAAGAACGCCAAATCATATGCTAGCACACCATCAGAAGTTGGTGAGAAACCAACCACAAAAACTCCCCAAAAAAACAACAACACCCAGATATAGCAACCCAAACTAAACAAACCCAACCCATCCAATCTGCCACAACATGAAAAACAATAAAAAAACATAACACCACAAGGAAATTGACACCAGCCAAATTAAAGACTTCACCACTACAGCCAAACAACGTCCAGTAACATTGTTCACCCTCAAACCAACCTGAGATGAAATAGTCATCATAGAGCAATTAGCAACATTGATCACCCGCAGACCCAATCATCAATCCTTACCACAAATCAAATATCCTAATCTCCTACTCAACACCCAGATTAGTAACAATCAAAAGCACATATATCATCAATCAGAGAGAAGTTACTGCCCTCACAGATTAGCCACCAACTATACACTTCACCCATGAACCAACATAGATCAACACACCAGACGAAGACCACACACCAGTCTAGGAAAATCATATACAACCCAAGCAAGATATTCACCACCTGAAATTTACAGAGCCTAACAAGTTAAAGACTGACATCTAAACTGCTGAATATTATTAATGATTTCATGCACAGAGTAAAAACACCCTGAAAAATGATCTTCTACCCACACAGCAATTCTGTACTTAATCAAGTCACAGATTTCCTCCAGGTGCGCTTGCTTACCATTGAACACCACCTCGTTCCTAAGTTTCCATAATGACCACATAACAGCCAGTGGAATAATCCGCCAAATCAAATTTGCACTCTTTCCCCACCTGAAGCCACCCCACCACCCAAGAAGATCCTCCACATTCCAAGGCATAATCCAACACAACCCCCACCAATCCATCACACAAGACCATACTTTCCAAGCAAAAGGGCACCATAACAATAAATGAGACACTACCTCATCCTCCAATTGACAAAACTGACACAAAACAGAATGACCAGGTCCCAGCACCCCTATTCTTCGCAGAAAATAAGAAGTCTTAAGACGCCCCTTCCATGCCAACCAGCCAAAAAACTGAACCTTTGGAGGAGATAAATTATTCCAGATTAACTTAGTAACTGGACAGGATTCTGAGGTCTCCAACAAAGAATACAAGGAGGAAACACTAAATTGACTAGATGAACTTGCCTCCCACTGTAACCTATCAACCCTTTCCGACAGACTATACTCAGCATTATTAAAGAAATCACCCAACCTGATCAACTCATCAGATTCCCAGCCTAGCAATGCTCTTCTAAACCTGAATGTCCTATCAATCTGAGCAGACCACCTTTCCGCTACCACTTTAAGAGTAATGTCCTTTTCTAATGATAAACTGAACAATCTTGGAAAAACAGACCTTACAGACAAATTACCCACCCACGTATCAGTCCAAAAATGAATTCTGTCCCCATTCCCCACAATCAACTGGGAATTATTCAAAAAAATATTAAAAAGATGAGAATTTGACTGACTAACCTTGAGGATAGCACCCCAAATTTTTGAACAGATCCCAAAATCAACTGAAAAAGGATACCACCTACCACCAATTGGAGGATTCCTACTACAAATAACTTTCTTCCACAACGAATGATCCTCAACCCCAAACCGCCACCACCATTTAGCCAACAGACAATCGTTCACCTCTTGAATTCTTCTAATCCCTAGACCCCCACTAGCTTTGCTCTTTGTTGCTTCAGTCCAGCTAACTAAATGAACCTTCCTTTTCAAATCGGACCCCCCCCCAAAGAAAGTTTGCTCGAATTTTATCAAAAGCCTTAGCCACCGAAGAGGGCAACTTAAAAAGAGATAAATAATACGTAGGCAGATTGGATAAAACAGACTTAATAAGCATTCGCCTACCGCCAAATGATAAGAGCTTCCTTTTCCAAGATGCAAGTCTGGCTTTACATTTATCAAGGATCGGCTGCCACGTCTTCTTCAGCCTTGGATTAGCCCCCAATGGTAGCCCAAGATACATTAATGGTAACTTCTGATATTTGCAATGAAGTCTAGATGCAAACTCCACTAACTCTGATTCCTGCACACCCACTCCGCATATAGAACTTTTATGAAAATTAATTTTCAAACCAAATATTAATTGAAAGCACCTGAGAATCCTTTTAACTACTATTAACACCTCCATATCAGCTTCACAAAATATAACTGTATCATCAGCGAACTGAAGATGTGATACTGTAACATCATAGCCCACCGAAACTCCTGAAATTAGACCCAAAGATCTGGCCCTAAGCATCAGCATATTAAATCCTTCTGCCACTAGGTTAAACAGGAAAGGAGACAAAGGGTCACCTTGACGAAGTCCTTTACCAGGTTTAAATTCAGCTGTAGGAGATCCATTCACCAAAACTGAGCATCTGGATGATTGAAGACACTCCATAATCCAACCTCTCCACCTATCTCCAAAACCAAACTCCTTCATCATAGATAGTAAACAGTCCCAGCTCACCGAATCATACGCCTTATGGAAATCAAGCTTAGTAATCACACCCTTCTTTTTATTGACCTTCCACCAATCAACAATCTCATTGGCTATTAAGACCCCATCTAATATATTTCTTCCACTCAAAAAAGCTGATTGAACCTCACCAACAACCTTTGGCACCACCTTCTTCAATCTATTAGCCAACACTTTCGCTAGAATCTTATAAATGGAACCAATGAGACTAATGGGTCTATAATCAGTTATGCTAATAGGACAATCAACTTTCGGTATAAGAGTAATAAAAGAATTATTCACACCAGAGACTAACTTCCCATAGTCATGAAACTCCTTAAAGAACTGCATAACCTCCACTTTGAACACCTTCCAGCATTTTTGAAAACATGCCAAGTTAAAGCCATCAGGCCCTGGTGTTTTATTCCCATCACAACTGTGAATAGCAGCCCAAACCTCCTCTTCCGAAAAGACAGCTTCTAGACCATCCACTAGATGACCCTGGCCAATAGATCTAAATTGCCCTCTCAATTGTGGTCTGCCCCTCCAGCCTTCAAAAAACACTTGACTAAAGTACCTGAACACCTCTGTTCTCACCAACAATGGCTCCTCAAGTAACACACCATCAACTAACAATGAGTTCATAAAATTCCTGCACTGCCTACTTGACGCTATGGTGTGAAAATACCGTGTATTTTTGTCCCCTTTCATAGCCCAATCCAACCTGGATTTTTGGAGCCACAGCCATTCTTCCTTTTTCGACAAAGACCACATTAACCTCCTAACCTCTCTTCTACGAGCTATTTCATCAGCCCCCAAATCTCTGGACTCAGCCACCAAATCCCACTCATGTAACTCCTCCTGAGCCTTTTTTAAAGAATAAGACACATTCCCAAACACCTCTGTGTTCCACTTCTTCAACTCCACTTTTAGATTTCTAAGCTTCATAACAATCACAAAGCCTGCCCACCCCGAAACAGCCAATTCCTCCCATGACTTCTTAATAATGGAATAAAAACTTGGATGTAAAAGCCAGGCATTAATAAATCTAAACGGCTTTGGCCCCCAATCCCTCCCATCCTCCATTAAAAGCAAAGGACAATGATCAGAAACACCTCTTGCTAAACCCCATAACTTCAACTTGAATTTTACCAACCATTCAGATGACAATAGAACTCGATCAATACGACTCCACCTACCCCCACCCCCTGAATTACTCCATGTGAATTGTCTACCGAACATTGGCAGATCCAACAATTCCAACCCTTCAATAAAATTATTAAATTCTGTCATACCTCTACCCCTTCTTGTACAACCTTTTCTTTCCCCCATGAACCTAATCTCATTAAAGTCCCCTCCCAAACACCATGGTGTAGGAAAACCTGACTTCAAATTGCTAATAACATTCCACAGCTGACTCCTTCTTGAGACATCATTCGGTGCATAGACATTAACAAATACACATTCAAAGTCTGGAAGGATAGTACCTGATAGCAAAATGAAGCACCTAGAACTGCAACACTCTGATAATACAAAAAACGAAGTTCTCCAAACGCATAATAATCCACCAGCAAAACCATCTGCATCCACACTCATAAAATCAAAATCATCATCAGGCCAAAACGAGCAAACTTCTTCTCTTGACAACCTATCTTTCTTGACTTCTTGAAAAAACACCAAATCAACTCTTCTCTCCTTGAGCAACCCCCTAATTTTCCTTCTTTTCCCTGGTTTCCCAAAACCCCTAATATTCCAGGTCATTAGCTTCATCAGAAAAAACATAAAGAACACCTAGCCACCTGATGGCGTTATTCAATGATGAATAACACCATCCAGCTACGCCACTCTCCTCACATCCTCTTCTTCCAACTCCACAATTCTTTGAATAGCTTCTTGATCCTTACCACCGAAATCTATCCCTAAAGATTTACCCAACTGTAAAGTCGCTTTTGCCTCCTCTAAAACCAAGTTACCTCTCCGATAAGACTGACCAGCAGAACTTGATTTAGCCAAAGCTGCCGCAGCCACTCGGAAGACGGGACCCTTTTGCCACATTGAAGACGAGCTACCAGCTCTAGCCGCTCCCTTCCCTCCCTTCTGAACTAACTTCCCCCCCTTTGATCCCTTATCTTGAACCAGAGATCTCTTCCTCTGTACAGCTTTACAATTTTGCTTATGAGGCCCTCCCGATCCTTCAGCAACCCTGCCCAATAGAGACCTGGGCTGTGAATAGTTCGGTGCAGAATTCCCACCATCCTGGGCCTGGACCACTTCCTTTCCTTTAAAACAATTACCCACTCCCAAAGTTATTTCATTGGGCCTAACCACCCTTTTTGCTTCAATAGCCTTATCCAATACTAATTGAATATTAATACCGGGCCTATCAAACCCACCACTAAGACTCTTCATAAACCCATCTGAAGCTAAACCAGCATCCGCCCCACTTCTTTCAATAACGCTCCTATTAGGTACAGATGGGCAATCATTGATTATATAACCATCACTAGCTACTGGATCCTTTGACTTCCCCAGACATGTATTTAATGATTCACCCACCACAGATGTAAACGAATCGACCAACTTCTCATCTTCCCCACTACCTTCTTCAACTGCCACGTCCTTCTGATAAAGAGATGCCACAACATCTTGACCTCCCACCTCATTATGCAAACTTCCTTCCACCTCAGCAAATTTCGCCACCTCATTCTGCAACCTACCATCCACCTCAGCACCTTCCTCCACCTCTGAACTACCATGTCTGACAAGCTTGTTCTGAGAATTATTAGAACTAATAACCTCCTGCTCTGAACATTTACAATCTTCGAATCTATGCTTCAAAACTTGCTCCTCACAAACTCGTACTAAAAACCTTTGACCTCTGCACCTCAACTGTACCACTTCCTTAATGAAATTCGAACTCACCGTGGCAACTTTAACTCTTCCACATCTAAAAGATGAAGGATTAGACGTTTCATCCTCCACACTAATTACCTCCCCCCATAAGCTTCCAATCTTTTTGAAATTATCAACACTCCATAAGTTAAATGGAACTCCAACACAACACAACCACACACCTCTGACATGGTCGATAGACCCCATCTCTGGCCACTCAGACACTGAATCACACCACTCCTTCCAACACCTATCCAATAGTTTCATATTTGCCTTTAACTCGGAAGATGAACGGAAGGTCACCACAGCAGTCCTCCCGACACCTTTCCTTACTTCAACTCCTTGTGGCCCAAGCTCACCAACAACTTTTTTGAAATCTGAGAACGTGTAAAAACTTTTCAACTTAACAATAAGACTGCTGTATAACCATCCATTCCCCGCTTCAGTCACATCTACCGAACGACCCTCAAATTCGTGACTATTCCCAGCCCGAACTACCTCAGCATATGTCTTCATACCTCTAAGTGATGACTTAGACTTCCGAAAATGTCTCCAACCATTGACATCACTTCTCTCATTCCCACACCCTGCATCGACAGCTTGACCCACGCCTCTATTACGTGATGAGTCCTTTGCATACTCTGCATGCTTGACCCGTATAGCCTTATCATCACACCAAACTCCATTGGCCTTCTGAATAGCCAAATCCGCTGCTACCAGGCAGTCATACCTTACAAAACCAAACCTTGACCTCGTTGTTTTCCTAGATTTATTTGGAATGAAAACATCTCTAACCACACCAAACTTCATAAACATGGCATACAACCCTTTTGGATTCATGGACAAAGGGATATTGTCCACGAAAAGTGTGTACAAACCTGACTTGCTGATGTCAGACCTAGGTGCCTGTCGCCTTCTTCCATAGTGTACAGGTCGCCATCCTCCCTTATCTGCCATCTTTATACTTTGATCTCAAAAGTATATATTGCTTGCAGCTCTCTGCCTCATCTATTTATGATACTTTTCACCTAATACCATAAAAAGTAATTTATACCTACCTAGTTTAGTGACATTTTTTAAAACATTGCCATTGCTACTAAAGTTTAGTGGCATCTGTTGAGGAATATCACTATAATAATTTTTTGTGTCATTCTTTTATAAAATGTCATAAAATTAATGTGACATTTCTTTATTGAAATGCCACTAGAACCTTTTATATTTATGATTTTATAGTATTTTTTCAAAACGTGTTATTAAATATTATTTTTATGATATTTTTTAAAAATGTGTTACTAATATAGTACTATTAAAATGTATTTTTGTTATAGTGTGATATGCTACTACCCTTGTCTCGAAAAAAATATTAGATTAAAATTGAAAATGTTTAATAATTGAAAATGTTGTAGACATAAAACACAACCCCCCCCCCCCCCCCCCAAGGGCAGTTGTGGTGGTTCCCCACAATTTTTTATTTTATTTGTATTTTGCAATGAAAGCGACAACCTACTCTATGTTTTTCATTTATTTCTAATCAAATGTAAATAACGCAATTGTTGATTCGTATTATTATTATTTTTTATTGTTTCGTACTATTGTTTTAAAAATAAATATAAATATAAAAATGTTATATCATCAAATAAATAATTAATTTACAATAACTAAAAAGTTGACCAAAAAAACCTATTAAAGTCAAGCACAATGATCCACTACTACAGCCCCACATAATGAAGTAAACACTACCAAAAAAGGTATAAACTCCTCCATATAGGAGTTGGTGTGAGGAGAAATAAATATTACCACAAATTGTATCAAACTCTTCACTATGCGAGTTGAACCTAAGATCACGTTACATCACAAAATGTATTACATAATCATTCGGCCAAATGTTCTAACTCTTCCTACCATTATTTGAAAATTACAATATTGTCTTTTCAATTTATTGTATTTTTGGTCAACTACTGTACCTAATAATTGTATAATAATTATCTTGTTTATCAATTCAATTGTGAACATTACATTGGTATAATCAATTTTACTATTGTCAATATAGTGGTGATAAATTTTAATACTGTGTTTAGTTGAGAGATTTGATAAGAGATTTGAAAAAGAAAAGGGAAACGATATGTGAAATGTGAATAAAATATACCTAAATTTTACATAGTTTCACATACTTTTTCTCTTCTTTTTCCAAATCGTTTCCTAAATTCCTCAACCAAATACAGTATAAAGGTTTGACTTGTTGGATGAGGGTTGGGATTTGAAGACTTACTCCCTTAAAGGTCTCACGGTTGTTTTCTCTCATCAGCAAAAACTTTTGGAGGTCACGGACAGTAGGTTTAAATACTTATTTTGGAAGACTTATTCGGATAGTAAAGAGTTCTAATGCATGTAAACTAGCCCAAAATACTCTACGTAACAAAAAAAGAAAAAAAATATAGTGGTGATATATATATTTTGCTAATAGATAAAAGATTAATTACAAATATAAACTAGTGGTGATATACATATATTTTTCTTAATCGATAAGAGATTAATTACAAATATAAAATTATATTAAGTTAGACAATTGTATATCTACAAGTTCAACAACCAACACAAAAAAAAAAAGCACAATAACATAATAAGGGGAAAATAAAGTATCAAATTCCTCTCCATAAAACTTGAACCCGTTATATCACACCATAAAATAGTATTACACAACCATCAGGCCATAGCCTTGGTTATAGTGGTGGTATATCAAGTGATAAAAAAAAATCTGATTTTTTTTCTTCTTTTTTTTTTTTTTTTTCTTTTTTGTATAGATCCAGAAGAAAATCTTCATTATAAAATTGATAAATGATTGGATTAATCCGATATAACGATATCACAATATCTAAAAAACAAATAAACAACTTCCATAGAATGAAGTATGAGGAGGGAAAAAAACCCTCACATGAGAGGGGAACAAATTACCACACATGAAGGATTATTGTATCGACAAATTACCCAAAAAAAAAAAAAAAAAAAATCCAAGTCGCTACCAAACTCATTCAAAACTCTATTGCTCCACAACCTTCAACTCTGAATCTAAAGATTTGAAATAAATGCGTTATTTAGCGTCAGCCTACGAACTGTGAGAAGATCTGAAATCAGATCTTAGATTTTTTTTTGGGCTCGTGGGTGGAGAAGATGATGCTGAGATAGTCGGAATGGTTAGGCAAACAACAGCTTTGAGTTAAAGACTAGATCTAGAGAAAGATTGCAACGAAATGGAAGGAGAGGAGAGGGTGATCAGAAAAGTAGAGAACCACCGCGGTCTTCCTTTTCTTTGGTAGGAAATTCCAAAGAGGAGCAAAAGTAACTTTTAGAGAAAAAAAAATGTGATTATTATAACATTATTATCACAATATTTTTATGTAGCTATCAAATTTTATTTCATGTGTATCATTTGTTATTTTTCTTCTATTGTTGTCTGCAGGCACCAAGTTAATTATTTAGGAGTATTTATTCATAAATCTCTATTTACCTATTTATGTTTCACTTAATCTAAGTTATTTTCTTTATTTCAATAAGTCCTATGAGTGACATAATTTCTAAAATATTCCTAATAATAATATTCATACTGTAAATATAAATGTTCATACCATCAAGTTGTTAAGAGTTCAAAAAATATTTTTAAAGATAAAATTATTTATAAAATATCTTAAATATGAATATTAAAATTTGGTAGATCAAATGTTCAAATTCCTTAAATCTCACAATTATTTATTATGACTACCGTTTTACCACAAATTGTAGCATATGGAAAAAATTATAGAATGTGTTTGAGATATTGTTGTTAGATAATGTCTCAATGGGACCACATAATTAAATGTGGTGTTATCATTTATAAGAAGCCTACAATTTAAGTGATTCAATTTATTTAATAGGCTTAAGGGTATATGTGTTATGGACCTAATGTGTAGACACTAGTTGTATAATTTCTATTTCTATGAGGGGCAGAAATAGAAATTAAAACATATTGGTTAAAGTTGGTTTTCATTCCTTTTGAACTTCCACAACCTTTCAGTTTTGAAAACCAATTACAACCTTTAAAAGGTTATGGTCCCTATTCCTTCCCAAGTGGAGAAAAGAACACTGCCATTTTTTCTAAATCCTCTCAAAGGAGAAACATAAGGCACCAAAGGGGAAAGGACTAGAAGGCAATAACATAATCAATAACAAAGAGTTTATTGATAATCACGCTTCCGTTTAACCGTTCATCAATGGATTCAGGTATGTCATTTTGTCTTGATTTCTTGATAATACACATGGTAAATGATCCGAAGTGTAAGGTTTATGTTCTGAAATTTATGTTTACAATTGGTATCAGAGCATGCATATCATGTGTCTTATCAGAATTGATATGCTTTATTCATTCTATTTAGTTTCCTGGAATCAGATTCTGAATTTTCTTATGGATGTAAATTCTGTTTTTTCCTGTTCTGTGAAAATGGCAATCTGTTTTCTGGAATTGTAAAATGATTCGGTGGGCAGTTTTTTTTTTTTTTTCTCTCAAATGGATGAACATCATGTATTTATATATATATAGATATATCTTGCGATTTGATTGGTTTAATTTTGAATATCATAAAAAAAAAAAAATATTTGTTTTTGGACCCGTCAATTCTATTTATATATGTATGTATATAATTGGGGTTGCTGCAGCTTATATAACATATACGGGGTCACAAATTTAGAAATCTTTAAATTTAATGTAATTTCATACAACGTCTACAGAAATTTAATTTTCTAACATTCTCAATATAAGTCAATTCAAACAAGATGTCACAAAAGTGATCTCTCTTGTCTAGATTGTTTTATATGGAATGTTTTGATGTTCATGTCTGTGTATCTCATGTGGGTATTTATCGGTTCAAAGACATGATTAAGACTTGGCAGAATTACACACACATTTTGTGGTGATAAACATGTGCCAATTGTCAAGAAAACCTAATGTGAATAATAAATCCATCAAAAGATAGATTTGTTATTTGACATAACTTATTGTCAATGTTTGATCATTACAACAAGAATACCACTTACAGTTAATATCACTACCCAAAGGCTTGGTATTAATGTTGTGCTAGGTATCTTGAGATGTTGTCATTAAATTACTTTATTTAGAGATTATCTGTTTGGTAACTTAATGTGAGCATAATTGTTTATTCCTTTTATTTTCTTTTCTATTCAGCTTTAATGTCGACTACTTCAATCTCTGCCAACATGAACAATGTTCCAATGTTAAATGGAACAAACTTTAAGGACTGGAAAGAGAACATATTGATTGTTCTCGGCTGCATGGACATAGACTTGGCATTAAGGATGCCAAAACCGAATGCTCTCACTGCACAAAGTACTCCTGAGGAAATTGTGTACTTTGAAAAGTGGGATCGTTCTAACAGGCTAAGTCTTATGATCATGAAGCGTGGGATTCCAGAAGTCTTTCGGGGTGCAATAACAGAGGATGTTACCATTGCCGGTGAATTTCTTTCAGAAATTCAAAAGCGTTTTGCTAAAAACGATAAGGCTGAAACAAGCACGCTTTTAGCAAGCTTGATTTCAATAAAGTATAAAGGCAAGGGTAATGTTCGCGAGTACATCATGGAAATGTCTCATCTTGCTTCAAAACTTAAGGCACTAAAGCTCGACCTATCTGATGATTTGCTCGTGCATTTAGTTCTCATCTCTCTTCCTGCACAATTTAACCAATTTAAGGTCAGTTATAACTGCCAGAAGGAGAAATGGACTCTCAATGAGCTCATTTCATTTTGTGTGCAAGAGGAAGAGATATTGAAGCAAGAAAGGACTGAAAGTGCTCATCTGGCAAGCACCTCCAAGCATACGGGCAAAAGAAAGCATAAGGGAAAGGAAGTTGCTATTCCTCAGGGTCCGGAACCAAAGAAACAGAAAGTGCAGGATGGTTGTTTCTTTTGTGGCAAGCCCGGACACAGAAAGAAGGATTGTGCCCAATACGTCGCCTGGCGTGTAAAGAAAGGTACATTTCATGTTTTGGTCTGTTCTGAAATAAATTTAGCTTCAGTACCAAGAAACACTTGGTGGGTAGATTCTGGTGCTACTACTCACATATGTGTTTCTATGCAGGGTTGCCTGAACTACCGAAAGCCAACTGATGCTGAAAGATACATCTTCGTGGGTGATGGCCAGTCAATAGAAGTGCAGGCAATAGCGCACTTTAGATTATTACTGAAAACTGGTTATTATTTGGATTTATTAGACACTTTTGTTGTACCGTCCTTTAGACGGAATTTAATTTCTGTTTCTGTATTGGACAAATTGGGATATTATTGTTCTTTTGGAAATATGAAGTTTAGTATGTCTATTAATTCCAATGTTGTTGGTACTGGTTTACTTAATGTGTTTGATAATCTATATTTGCTTGAAACTATTGCATCTTATAATGCAACCTTGCACGTGGAATCACGAGGTACAAAGCGTAAATTAACTAAGGAAAATTCAGCCTCATTATGGCACAAATGCCTAGGTCACATCTCTAAATCTAGAGTTGAGCGCCTTGTGTCTGATGGAATTTTGGACTCTCTTGATTTTTCAGATTTTGATGTCTGTGTTGAGTGTATCAAGGGAAAACAGACCAAAATAAAGAAATATGGTGCCCATAGGACTACAGATGTCTTAGAATTAATTCATACGGACATTTGTGGCCCATTCCCTATGGCGTCTTGGAATGTCAACAATATTTTATCACATTCATAGACGACTATTCCAGATATGGGTATCTATTTCTTATCCATGAGAAATCACAGTCTTTGGACGTATTCAAAAAATTTAAGGCTGAAGTTGAGTTACAACTCAACAAACGGATTAAAAGTGTCAGGTCTGACCGTGGTGGTGAATACTATGGCAGATATGATGGATCAGGTGAACAACGTCCAGGACCGTTTGCAAAATACCTGGAGGAATGTGGAATCGTCCCACAATACACCATGCCAGGATCACCTAGCATGAATGGTGTATCTGAGAGACGAAACCGGACTCTTAAGGATATGGTATGAAGTATGATCAGTCATTCTACTTTACCAGAGTCCCTCTGGGGTGAGGCTCTAAAGACAGCAACTTATATCTTAAACCGGGTGCCAACTAAAGCAGTTGTAAAAACACCTTATGAGCTTTGGGTTCGGCGAAAGCCTAGTCTAAAACATTTGCATGTGTGGGGGTGTCCTGCTGAGGCGAGGCCTTATAAACCTCATGAACGAAAATTGGACTCTAAAACCATTAGCAGCTACTTTATTGGCTATGCCGAACGATCACGGGGTTACAAGTTTTATGATCCCACAAATAGGTCAATATTTGAGACGGGAATTGCAACATTTTTTGAGGATGTTGAGTTTGGGGGGAGAAATCCAGTTAGAGACATTGTTTTTGAGGAGGAAGCAGGAGTAATCCCACTTCCTACTACTACTTTTGACCAATCACAGGTTCCTATACCTGTCATTGCTCGAGAAGTAATTTCGGATCCTCAACCAGACAATGTTGTTCAAGATAATATAGTTCAAACCCCCATTCAAGATGAGGTAATTGTTTCTGAGGAACAAACTCTACAACCTCAACCTCAAGAATCTGTGCCATTAAGGCGATCCACAAGAGAAAGGAGATTTGCACTTTCAGATGATTATATTGTATATCTCCAGGAACATGAGGTAGAAAATGGAATGTCGAAAGATGATCCAATCAACTTTCGTCAAGCCATGGAAAGTTCCAACTCTCATAAGTGGATAGAAGCCATGAATGAAGAATATAAGTCTATGCAAGACAATAAAGTTTGGGAACTTGTCTCATTACCAGTTGGTGCGAAGCCCGTAGGTTGTAAATGGATATTTAAAACCAAAAGGGATTCAAATGGTAATGTGGAGAGGTATAAAGCACGTCTTGTAGCCAAAGGCTTTACTCAAAAAGAAGGAATTGACTTTAAAGAAATTTTCTCTCCAGTTTCTTCGAAAGATTCTTTTAGGACAATTATGGCGCTTGTTGCATATTTTGATCTTGAGTTGCATCAGATGGATGTCAAAACAGCTTTTCTTAATGGTGACATTAAAGAAACAATTTATATGGTGCAGCCAGAAAACTTTGTGTCAGGAGACCCAAAGAATATGGTTTGCAAATTGACTAAATCCATCTATGGACTCAAACAAGCTTCTCGTCAGTGGTACTTCAAATTTCATCAAGTTCTCACTTCGTATGGTTTTGAAACTAATGTTGTTGATGAATGTGTGTATCACAAGTTCAATAGGAGTAAACACATATTTTTGGTTTTATATGTTGACGACATATTGCTTGCCACAAACGATATAAACTTATTGCATGACACCAAGAGATTTCTATCTAAGAATTTTGAAATGAAAGATCTTGGTGATGCTTCCTTTGTATTAGGAATCGAAATACACCGAGATCGTTCTCGGGGTATTCTGGGATTATCACAAAGGAGCTATATCGAAAAAGTACTCAATAGATTTGGCATGCAAAATTGTAAATCAGGTGAAACCCCGGTTGCTAAGGGAGACAAGTTTAGTCTCAGCCAATGCCCGAAGAACAGTCTTGAAATTCAAGAAATGCAGAAGATTCCTTATGCCTCGGCTGTAGGGAGTCGAATGTATGCTCAAGTATGTACGCGTCCGGATATTGCATTTATAGTTGGCATGTTAGGCAGATATTTAAGTAATCCTGGCATGGATCATTGAAAAGCAGTCAAGCGTGTTATGCGATATTTACAGAGAACAAAGGAGTATATGCTCACATATAGGAGATCGGATAAGTTAGAGGTCATTGGATATTCTGACTCCGATTTTGCTGGATGCCAAGACAGTAGGAAATCCACATCAGGCTATATTTATCTGTTAGCTGGCGGAGCAATTTCTTGGAGGTCTGCAAAGCAGACGCTCATAGCTTCATCCACCATGGCCGCAGAATTTGTAGCATGTTATGAGGCATCAAACCAAGGGATATGGCTGCGGAATTTTGTCACTGGGTTGCGTATTTTGGAAGGCACTGAAAGACCACTTAAGTTATATTGTGACAATAAGTCTGCAGTTTTATATTCCAATAACAACAGGAGCTCGACAAAATCAAAGCATATTGATATCAAGTTCCTAGTTGTAAAAGAAAGAGTGCAGAGTGGATAGATTTCCATAGAGCACATTGGGACAAACTCCATGATAGCGGATCCACTTACGAAGGGACTACCACCCAAGGTCTTTCATGAGCACACTGCTCATATGGGTGTTGTTCTATTTGAGAACATTCTGGTTTAGTGGGAGTTTGTATTTATATTACTGCTTTATATCAGCCTTGAGTTTTATCTATGTAATTAGATTAATTTCTGCAGAAATGAAATATTTAGTTTATTACGCTCTGTTACGTATTGTGCAGTATTGATCTCAATAAAGTTAAGTAGGACCAGTTGGAAATAGGCATGTATGGATCACATCACATGTAATTTCCATGCTACGCATCCATGATTGATCTATGTCATTTAGCTGTATTAGTATACGTGACCATTGGTGGGTCGAGTTACGATTGATGTAACGAAGACCGCTTTGATCCTATATTAATATAGTTAATGGACAAGATTGTTTGGATACCCTCAAGTTATGATAACAAATTTCTGAGCTCACTAAAGTTAAGCACATTTTTCAGGATACATATGTGGTCCAGTGGGAGATTGTTAGATAATGTCTCAATGGGACCACATAATTAAATGTGGTGTTATCATTTATAAGAAGCCTACAATTTAAGTGATTCAATTTAATTAATAGGCTTAAGGGTATATGTGTTATGGACCTAATGTGTAGATACTAGTTGTATAATTTCTATTTCTATGAGGGGCAGAAATAGAAATTAAAACATATTGGTTAAAGTTGGTTTTCATTCCTTTTGAACTTCCACAACCTTTCAGTTTTGAAAACCAATTACAACCTTTAAAAGGTTATGGTCCTTATTCCTTCCCAAGTGGAGAAAAGAACACTGCCATTTTTTCTAAATCCTCTCAAAGGAGAAACATAAGGCACCAAAGGGGAAAGGACTAGAAGGCAATAACATAATCAATAACAAAGAGTTTATTGATAATCACGCTTCCGTTTAACCGTTCATCAATGGATTCAGGTATGTCATTTTGTCTTGATTTCTTGATAATACACATGGTAAATGATCCGAAGTGTAAGGTTTATGTTCTGAAATTTATGTTTACAATTGTTTCTACATTAATCATCTAAAAATGATATATAAATACATTATTATTCGTACAAATTGTTTTCAGAGTTCGTTTAAGAAGTAGGTTAGTTTTTTGGTTTTTTTAACTATTTTAGCCTGAGGTTAAAAAGTTTTGTGTGGGAAGGACTTTTTGACTTTTTTAATTTTTTGTAAAAATAAAAATATAATAATTATGAATTTAAATGTGATATTTTATTTTATTAAATTAAAAATTTTATTTCATTTTTTTATAACTAAAATAACCCTAATCTTGCTTCTCAAAGGAAGCCTTACAAACTGAACTGATGTGGTGATGTGGCTTGCAATAGCCAAACCACGATATTTGAAATGGAGCCTCTCGAATTAAATGATGGGGTGAGTTTATTAAATGGAATCTTTCAAGTTGGCTAGACAATCTCAGGAAGCATTTAAGATTTTGGGCAGGGATGGGTATTGGTTGGTTAGTTCGCTCATTTTGTTCGGTTCGGTTTTATTTTTTTAAGATTTGAAAAAATTATACTAACTTACATAGTCGGATTAAATTAATATTTTTAGTCTGATATATTAATAGATTAGGTTTAAAATTTATACTTTCAACTCAATCTGACTTGTTATTAAATTAATTAATTAATTATAATATATTAAAAATTATATATATATTTTTGTAAAAATCTAGAGTTTATCTGTGCTAATTTTATTGAAACTTACATTTATAGTGATATTTGATTAAATTTATTTAAAAGAATCCTACAATTTATACATAATTTTTTTTAAAAAAAATTTATAATGATGTGAGTAGATTTATTTAAGAAATATAATGTGTGATTGAATTTAATTATAGAATATTTTAATTTTTTTAACATATAGCCTGATGGGTGGATTTGAGATTTATAATTATTTTTTAGACCAGGCTTCGACAAAAGTAGAGGCCCGAAGTTAGGACTGGCCGAGCCGAGTTTGGATAAACACAAATCCCTTATTATGTGGTGTTGGCTCGGCCCAAATCTGGCCCAGCCCGACGACTAATCACCCCTAGATTTTGGTGATTAGAACCATTTATTTTTTAAGATTTTATGAGTAGACTATTTAAGTAAAAAATTAAGATATTCGGATATCGGTAGTTATATGTTTGAATTATATTTATTTTAAAACAATGAATGATGATTATAATTTCAAGAATACTTATCTATTTTTTATTTTTTATTTTTCTAATAAAAATGTGATTCGAACACAAAGAATCAATATTTACATCACCTTAATTTTTTACACGAATATTTTACTCAACAAATTCTTGAAAATAACAATTTGAATCACCATAATCGGTCCTAAAATGGATTCACCAAATCCAAACATTTTTAAGATGACCAATTTAAAGGAATTCAAACCGTTAATAAAATAAGTTTGTTTGTAGAACATTACTTTTATTTAATATTTGATATTCTTATATTGTCTCTCAAAATAAATAAATAAATAAATAATAATAATAAAAACATGAGGGTTATTTTATAAATCAATTATAATAAAATTTTCACTTTATGTAAATTTGTTTTGGAAGGGACAAGTAATGATAATCTACCAACGGTGATTGTCACGACCGAACCCAGCTCTAGAGGTTTAGGTCGTGACCGGTCAGTAATTTTAAATTATTCGGTCTCAAAAACAAAACAGATAATTAATAATAGTAAATGGGATACTGCGGAAGCAATATTAAAACATATCTATATCCATCAAGCGGTACATATATACATGCAAATTTTGTAAGTATTTAAAACCTAAAACTTCATACATACAATCTTATACATAATATCATCCAAGATAGATAAGTACTCAAAGAACAAAAACAAAATAACTAGAACAACAAAGTTGGCACAGCTTGACTCCACTTTAATCCAAGTTCGCCCCATCACGGAAGCACTCCAGAGTAGCTTCACATAAAATGGATTCCCAAGGTTGCTCTAGACTTGACGCTCCATATACTCACCTATATATATATAAATATATATATAGGGGAAGAGGGTTAGTTAAAACTCAGTGAGTAATATTGTGAGAACCCAAATATAAAAGTAAATAAATAATAAAAGTAATAATAGTTTTACAACTTCAAATATTTTACTTGTGAATAGTAAAGTGCCAATTAGATATTATTGGAGTGTACTTTTAATTAAGTTTAAGCTTTAAATAAATTTATGACGCAGGTCTATAATGAAAATATAAGGTTTTAATAATATATGTAAAAAAAAAATGTAATAAATATAATTTATCAAATAATGTTATTTTATTTTGACTAATAAGATGAAGTACTATAAAACAAATAAAATAGTTAGTAAGAGGTAATTTTGAAAATTAAATATAGGAGGATAAAACCCTACCGGTGAGATACCATTTTTTTATAAACTACCGTAGCAGCAGCCATGAGATAGAGAGAAGAGAGAGAGGAGGGTGTCATTTGTGAAGGAAATTAAAGAAGGAATATGAGCTATTGTACGGGTAAATATTTTTATATATTGAGATGGTTCACGTGTGTAATTTGCTTGTTGTTGGAAGGGAATAAGGGAAATGGGTGTATTGTTTGGGTGCCAAGTTAGTGATTGGTGATGAGAAATAATGGGTGTAATTCTTAGTTCAAAAATTCTGTATACAAATACAAACTTTAAAAATCAAGAAACCTTATCAAACAGATGAATTTTGAACTGAAATTTTTACAATAGATTAATTACATATTGAGTTGCATACCAGAATTTTCTTATAATTTTTGGGAGTCAAAATCCATATAAACTGATGCGTTCAAATCTGTCCAGAAAACTAGTACAAAACAGTAACTTCGGAAGTGTCGTTCTCTTTGGGTATAACTCCGAAAATTATCAAATTAGCATCATTAGAACCGGCTATGAGTCTATTTTCTTCTGTTTTTGGCCTTGCATTGATTGCTCATGTATACTAAGAGAACCACTAATTTCTTTAAAGTTCTGCAGAAAGTGACCTATTTAGATATAATTGATTGTAAATAATTATTTTGATAAGCAAATCAAGTAAAACCAATTGGGTTTGAAACTTAAGATATATTAGTTGATATCTGGAGGGTTTTGGAATTTTTTAAACAGCATGAAATGGGTTTTTAATTTTCAAAGTTAGCGAATAGATTGGGAAAATTTGTTTAAAATTTTGTTTTATCTTAAAGTTACTTTTAATTAAGTTTCAATATGAACCCATGTATTCAGTAATTTGAGGCCTTGAAGAACATGAACTTAGGTATTATTTAAGAGTAACGGTGAGTGAGGTTGAGCTGTGTTAGTGCACTTTAGTTTGGGGTACTTAGTTTATTTTTCTTTTTAGTATTTTTAAATTAGTAGTGACGTGTAGTTTTCACACTTTGTTCAGGGCACTAGTTGGACTTTTATATTCTATTCGAGAATTATATTATTTCATTTTTTAGGTGAGTAGTTACATGCTGCATATTTTTATAAATGTTCCCCTACCCTGAACTATTGAAAAATTAAATTGTTATTTCAAGACTAAACTGTTTTGATAAATTATTATAGTATCAATAGAATTAAATTATTTATGAAATATGTGTAAACTTGGCATACTGTGAACTATTTGTTATGGTCTCATATTTACAATGGTGAGCTACCATGTTTTGTGAAACTTATTTGTATTGGGACCATCTGTATATAAAAGTTTAGGGAAATTATTTCACTGTGTGTGGTGACTCTGGCCAGTAAGGAACAGATAGTGCTCAACGATTGTAAGGAAAAGACTTGAGCTAAGCTAGGTGACCTTCAATCGGATCATCTTAGAGAAAAGGCCCGAGTTGCCACCCCGAGGATGAATCTTGGTTCGATATTCGATCCAATAGGCTTATTGCCTTGAGAACTTCGTGGCATGTTACTTGTTATTCTTGGTACCCAGAAAATTATTGGTGATCATGTTGTAATCTGTTTTAAATGGAGAATGTCATTTGTTATGTTCTTGAGAGAAATAAGTATTTTTAAGCGTTGAACTGTAAAACCTTCTTCTTGAAACATATTATCTTTATGAAAACTGTATGCCAATCTAGTTTATGTGATATATATATCTTATTTTGGAATTGAACCTTGTTTTCAAAACTGCATTTACTATCCATGTTGCTACTCACTGAGCTATTAACTGACTTAGTTGTTTATCATTTCTAGGTGTTAGAAGGACTTAGAGTGGACTCATGGCGTAGCGGAGACTCAATTGCATGGACCTCTAGGGCATTCATTATTTTGTTGTAGCTTGTCATATCGGTTTTGTGTATACATTGTGGTTGGATTTTATTTAGAATTAATTTATTTTGTGGGCGGTTTGTATTCCATTTAGTATATATTTTTGGAAGTTGGTTATGGTTGGTTTTATCATTTATACTTGTGACTTGTCACTAGATTGGGTTTTGATTTATTTATTTCTGGGCTATCGTCACATTTATTCTTTGTGATTTTGGGTTCATGTTTAGGCTTATGTGTGCCTTGGGCTAAGTCCATGTGGGCCACAGCAGGTCATGCTTGGATTTGGGGTATAATAATTGTGGTATCAGAGCTGTAGTTTATGGAGTTACATATCTTGCATTTCATCATTTAGATGAGGTCCGAGTGCCTAAAGTCCTTAGTAGTGTGTGGTTTAGTTAGTTTTGTATAAACTTGTGTTGAATCTTTCTTGATTTCATTTTGAAGGTTGAGAGTTAACATCTAAATATCTATATGGATTGTCTATTCCTTGTGAGCCTTTGGTTATTTGTATTACCGTGTCTACATTATTAGAAGAAACAGTAGTATTGAGAGATGTTTGTAGATCTTGTGAGGTAGACATGGATGGTAGGAATTTTTCCAGTGGATTTGATTTCTTTGGAGATGAAGGATTTTGACGTGATTTTGGGGATGGATTTGTTGACGAAGCATCATGCCTCTGTTGATTGTTTTAGAAAGAGGGTAGTTTTTGCTATGCCGGGACAACTTGTGTTTTTCTTTTAGGGAGATAGGAAAGGGTCTTCTATCTATTTTACTTCTTTCTTTTAGGCTAATTGAATGTTGGGAAAAGGGTGTCATGGTTACTTAGCTTATGTGGTGAGTACCGAACAACCAGAGCAAAAGTTAGAGGAGTTGCCTGTAGTGAGGGAATTTGTTGATGTTTTTCCAGAAGATCTACCTGGTCTTCCTCCGTATTGTGAGGTAGAATTTTCCATGAACTTGGTCCCTGACACAACACTTATTTCTAAAGCGCCCTATGGAATGGCACTGTTGGAGTTGAGGGAGTTACAAACTCAGTTATCGGAGTTGTTAGATGAAGGTTTTATCAAGCCTAGTGTTTCACCTTGGGGAGCACCTGTGTTGTTTGTGAAAAAGAAGAATAGGTCTATGAGGTTGTGTATTGACTATAGAGAATTGAACGAAGTTACAGTGAAGAATAGGTATCATTTGCCACATATTGATGACCTATTTGACCAATTGCGATGTGACGACCCAGAAATTTTTCCCTCCGCTCGAGCGGACTTGTGAGGCTCTCAGTATATTTTTGCAGGCTGCCCGAGATTCTGAGGGTTGTAGATTCTCGCTCGAGCATATAAGTGGACGCTCGAGCGGACGTCTTTGTTCGTCTGAGCGCTCGAGCGCAAGGTGGGGCGCTCGAGCGGGTCTCCAGGTTGAGTTGTATTTCTGAGGCATGGGTTCGTTTTTGGACTTTTTATTAGTGTATTTGGAACTTTCTTATTTTATTTTGGAGTATTGGTTGCGGTGGTAATATGATGGTAAAGTAAGATTGGACCAAAAGCTTAAATTAGAGTAATTTGTCTGCGACCAGCCGTCACTCTTTTGCCCTTTTCTTTTTCCACACTTTGAATTTGGATGTGAGGTTAGAACCATTGGAAAGCTTATCTCCGGAGCTTCAATTTGGACACAAGAACGACCTAAAACGGAGTCCGGATAAGAGAGTTACGCATGTTTGAAGTTTTGGAATCTGTGCTGAGAGCAGGTCCGCTCGAGCGGGAATAAGGACGCTCGAGCGGGGTTTTCGGGACAGCAGCTTTAAAAACGGGATTTTGGATCATTTTTGATATGTTTCTTCTTCCCTCTTCCTTCCTCTTCGCCTAAGTCCGAAACCCTAGCCCCAAATCCTTGAATCCCTTTACTTTGCTCACGATCCACCATGGTTTTTGGCATCAAGGATGGAGAACAAGGGAGGATCAATGTTTTTACCCGATTAGAACTTGGATTTGTGAAGGCTTCTTCTCAAGTTCACCCCTTTGCTTGATTATTGAGGTAAGGGTTTGAATACTCTTCAATATTTACATCCATAGATAGATTTGTGACATTTTATTATCTAAATACAAAAATTTCCATATTTAGAGCATGTAGTGTATAGTATGAGATTTGGGGTTTTATGGTTGGAAGGTGTTGGGAGTTAATTGATGGGTAAAATGGTGGATTATGAGTCCTAGGTGTATAATCAATGGAAAAGTTGGAATAAAAAAAGTGTTGGGTTTAATAGTTTGATTATTTCTTGAAATCTCAATATTTTCTTGAAACCCTAGGTTGATTAAAGATGATAACCAAAGATTTGGCCCAAATTGAAAGTAGAATAATGAAATTGAGGTATTGAATTATGTATATACAAGTTTAATTGGAATTTGGGGATACTTGGAAATTATGTTTAGAATTTGCGAATGAACTTTGTTATGAGCATTGTGAATCATGTCTTGATGAGAAAGGGAATTGGGGGGGGGGGGGGGAAGGTTTGTTGATGATGTGAACGATGTAAACTTGGCTATGGAATATCAAATTGAGCCTTAGCAATTTAATTTGAATTATGTGGAATTATATTTGGTAGCATTGAGTTGAATAATGTTAAATAGTGTGGATTATATTGGATGGTGATAATTATGTGGGGTTATGTCGATTATGTCGAATTGTGTTAAATGTTGTTGAATTGAATTGTGTAGGGTTAGCTACAGGGACGGACCTAGCATCTAAACACTGAGTAATAGTACGCCATATGAATATTTTTCTTACTGTTAATGATTGTTGTACTAACGCTCTGTTCCTCGTAAGTGATTACACTAGCATTATGTCAGTTGGAAATCAGTGTGAATGTTGGAAGGGTTGCGAACATCGGTATGTCTTTGGGATCATTCTGTTCTGTCTATGATGCATAAGAACCCTCTGTCAGCTGTAAGAAAACTATATCGTTTCTAAACGAATAAATGGAACTCATGTTCATCTTTGAATGGTGGAATCTATTGACTTTAAGATTATTATGGGTTACCACTAATGAATCAAGATTACTTTGTTATATGACACACGAACTTGAGATCATTCAGATCCTATGACATAAATGCTAAGGTCTAATGTTATCATATAACCCATAATAGAAGGTGAAGTGTTCTATCTTCGTGAAGGCTATGAAATATTCGCTCTTGATCCTCGTTAATGTTCATGTTTATGCACATTCTGTTATCTGCAAGTTAGTGGCATTATTTCATGATGAACAAGTGGAATGCGAGTACACTATGAAACTACAGTATTTATGTACCTATGAAATTAATGGTTGCTGTTAGCTCTCTGTTAAATGTAACCTAATTGCGCTAACTCATGTGAATGATGAAAAGAAACCGTGTGCCTCCGTATGATAATAAGACTCGTCTGTTCTGATAACATCTATGGTTATTCTGTTATGTTGTTCGTTTCGTTTATATTCTGATATAATGAAACTTATTATTTTCTGGTATGGAACAAAGTGCTATACGGAACTAAGTGCTACACTTTGGTGGGAGCCACCTCTAGAATCCATACGAGCTACCTCTTGAGTCCATACATCTGTTATTTCTGTTATCACGCTTTATGCGTCCTGTTACCACGCTTTATGCGTCCTATCTTCACGCTTATGCGTCCTGTTACCCACGCGCATGCGTTCTGTTATTTCTGTTATTTCTGCTATTTCTGTTATTTCTGTCATTTCTGCTATTTCTGTTATTTCTGTTATTCCTGCTATTTCTATTATTTCTGGGCCTATGGCCGTTCTGTACATACTGGGCTTAAAGCCAATTTGTTAAGAAAGCTGGACCTATGGCTATTGTGGAAATAATTACAGAATGTAGTTAATCATATGCTTCTGCAGTTATATACTTTATTATTCAAGTTGAACATTACATCATTTATGTACTATTATTCACTGGGTTTCACTCATTCTGTATTTTGCCTGTTTCTGTAGGTAATCATTCGGGAGTCCAGTCCTAACCCTTAAGGCTCATCTCTCTTTTGTCAACTTCGGTGTGTCCAGGCACTAGCTGAAGCCATGCGTTTTGTAAAGTGTTGTTAGAGTATATGTTTATGTCTTGGTTGTCTTTCATTATTATTTTTGTTATACGCCCAATTGTGGGGCTAATAATTCAGGTTTATGTGTGTAAATTTTAATTATATTCTTTACTTAGTGTGATGTTATGATCCTGGCATAATAGTGGTAGCTCAATGGCATAGATTTTTGTGTTATCAGGTGCTTCCGTCCGGGCCCCATATATTATATATATCAATTTTGTGTCTGTTTCTAATGGGGTCATGCCCAAACTTTTAGGAGCAGGTTTGGGGCGTGACATGCAAGGAGCTCAGGTATTCTCTAAGATTGACTTGAGGTCAAGCGATCACTAGTTGAAGGTGAAGGATGAGGATGTTCCTAAGACAACTTTCAGAACTCGTTATGGGCATTATGAGTTCTTGGTGATGCCTTTTGGTCTCACAAATGCACTAGTTGCATTCATGGATTTGATAAATAGGGTATTTAAACCCTAGCTAGATAAAGTTATGGTGGTGTTTATTGATGACATCCTAAATTATTTGAGGAGTAAGGAGGAGCATGAGCATCATTTGAGGGGGGCAGTACTTCAGATCCTTAGGGAGCAGAGATTGCATGCAAAATTAAAGAACCATGAATTCTAGTTGAGCAGTGTATCCTTTTTGGGTCATGTCGTGAGTAAGGATGGGGTATCTGTGGATAGCACGAAGGTGGCGGCAATTGTTGATTGTGCACGACCTACTTCAGTGATAGAGGTACGCAACTTTCTAGGGCTTGCTGGATATTACAAATGGTTTGTGGAAGGGTTCTTTGGTATTGCTTTGCCACTTACCAATCTCACCAGGAAAGGGGTAAAGCTTGAGAGGAATGATGATTGTGAGCGTAACTTCCAAGAGTTTAAACAGGGGTTGACATTAGCTCCAATCATTGCCTTACCTATAGATAGGGGTGGTTTTGTGATTTATAGTGAAGCTTCACGACAGGGTTTAGGATGTGTGCTTATATGCAACATAGGAAGGTGATTGCTTATGCATTGCGACAACTGAAAGTACATGAGAGAAATTATCCTACACACGACTTAGAGTTAGCAGCAATGATTTTGCTCTTAAGATCTGGCGACATTATTTGTATGGTGAGTCATGTGAGATTTGCACTGATCATAAGAGTTTGAAGTATATTTTCACACAGAACAAACTAAATTTGAGGCAAAGAAGATGGCTTGAGTTGTTAAAAGATTATGATGTAAATATTTTGTATCATCCGGGAAGGCAAATGTGGTGGCAGATGCCTTGAGTAGGAAAGTCGCAGTTGGAGATGTAGCTGCTTTGTCTATAGAGAGTTGTTTGGTGGAAGACATGAGACGTTTGATGTGACAACCACCTCCTTGATTAAGTAAATTAATTAAATTGATTATGTGCTTATTGTTAATTATGTGATTGCGTGCTATTAAGTGTTATTGTTATGCCATGTGACTATTTGAATTGTGTTATTGTAGATAGATAGGTTAGAGTGAATATTAAAATTGTTTGATTCGTTAATTTTAACAAGCTATAATTAAATTATTAAGTAAGAAATTAGAGCCTAGTTCACCTCAGTATAATTTAATTTGGTATAATTATGTGATTGTGTGATATTAAGTGTTATTGTTATGCCATGTGACTATTTGAATTGTGTTATTGTGGATAGATAGGTTAGAGTGAATATTAAACTTGTTTGATTCGTTAATTTTAACAAGCTACAATTAAATTATTAAGTAAGAAATTAGATCCTAATTCACCTTAGTATAATTTAATTCGGTGTAATTAGGATTATATGATGATGAAATTAGTTTACTAGAGTTAATTAAATACAATTTAAATTAGAGATTGAATTATTATTAATATTATTATTATATGAGAGTTATTCTACTAACCTATTCATCCATTTAGTTGGTATAAGAGACATAGTGGGTCTTGTTGAATTTACTCTTCACACGTGGAGAGAGAGAGAGAGAGAGAGAGAGAGAGAGAGAGAGAGAGAGAGTGTGTGTGTGTGTGTGTGTGTGTGTGTGTAAGTTTACTAAACAAAGGAAGAACTTGAGGAGGATAAAAATTGTTTTAGATTCTCATAAATCAACAAGTAAGGTAAGCATTTTTCTTTCTAATTTCTTGATATAGAGACTTGTTATCCATCACCTTTTAGGATGAAAATAAAGTTTAATTTAGGATAAATTGAAGTGCAAGTAGAAGGTTTGTGCTTGATATACAGAATTTGAGTCATGCATGTTTTGGTATGGAAGAATTCATCAAATTAAGTTCATATAGATGCGTGCATGGCATATTTCATGAACCTTTGATTTCATTCATTTAACTTCTTGCATAATCTCCATAAGTCTAAAAGTTTTGAAAGGATTTTCCTATCAAATTGAAACTTGAAGTTTTGAAATGCATGGTTTGTGAATTTATGTTTTATTTGAAGTCTTAGCCTTTCAATTAGCAAATTGGACATTTTTGACAAGTTTTGAATTATGTTTCATGATCAAGACTCAAAGCCAAGCATGCTTCAGGAGTCTTTGAGAGTGAAATACATGGAATTGAGGTTGAATTTGCTTAGAATTGCATGGTCTAAACAGAGTAGTGTTCGGACTGCTTGTATGGCATCGCCGCACGTGTGGCTTAGAGCCTTGCATGTATGGAAAACAGAGCAGCTTTATGAAGCATTCTACTTAAATGGTAGGTGCGGGAGGCAGGTGTGGAGGTGGCCCCGCACGTGCGGCGAGGACTCCCGCACATACGGCAGTTAGGATAGTCCAGGTTTTGTTTTTGCTCCTATTTTCCACCTTCCAGGCCTCCGTTTGTATGGTTTTAAAGTGTTTTCATAACCATTTGTATCTCATGAGTGCATTAGAATGAATAAATGAAAAATTAGAACCCAACGAGTATAGACGAATAATAATTAAATAAGTAAACAATCAAATCAATGGTATTAACCAAGGATTGAATGTAATTGTATCATTGTGCTTGACTTTATTTGTCTAGGTTGGACGCCAAACCAATAGTACGTCTATCGAAAAGCCCATTGTGAGTAAAATTTTTGTAAAGATATGTTTAAATTGTATTTATTTTCTAAATGATAACTTATATTATTTCTAAATGGTTACTTTCAATCAGTTGAATGATGATCCTCTTTTGAATTGTATTCATGGCATCCATAGCGTATTTGTCATTGTTACAGAGATCTCTATCAGTTCCAAATCTTGGAACTATTGTTATTGTATGATGGCCATCAATTGAGTTCAGTCTTTATGACCTATTGTATTGTATTGTTGCTATTGGATGTACCATGTATGACCAATATGAATATGAATATAATTGAAAATGATTGATTGAATCGAATGATTGAACAATTTATTGACAAAGGATATTGATTGAAATCGATTGTTTCAAAGACCGTAAGGACATCATTCTTAACCTCTTTACACATTTGTTATTTACTGGGCTTTAGCTCATAGTTTATTATATATATGTAGGTGATCAAGCACCGGACCAAGGCTAGTGGCGCCGACCTAAACCCTTGTTTTGTCAAGCCAGCTATTGCGTCTTATAGCGAGGTTTCGAACCTGAATGTGTCAAGACTTTTTTTAGGCGGTTCAAATCCACCTTTTTGATTTTGCTTGGTGTAAAGAATGTTTTAAGACTTTTGTTTATACTGTCTTGATGATGGGATTAAGTGCCTAACTTGCATATTGTTATATATATATATGTGATTATGGCATAAGTGGTTTTGATTATGGCTATATATATGAAAGTTTATTTTCATACAGGTTCTCACTGCTCATTGGACATTCTCTTTTTATTGATTGGCTTCCGCCAGCCGCCTTTATATTGTAATATAATCATTATTGTTAAACAAGCCTTTGGTAATCACGAATTACTGGCCAGTTACAACACTAAACCTATAGGGGCGGGTTTTGGTCGTGACAGAGTGGTATCAGAGCACGAGTTATACTGCACACACGTGTCCAAATGAGCTATAGGATATCCTAGAAAAGCAGTTAGGGCATTGCATGAGCATAAATAGGTGTGCGTCGATATGATATGTGCATATGAACTAATATACATGAATATGAAACCATCTTTCCTATGCTTATTATTACAATGTTTTATATGTGCATATGAACTAACATACATGAATATGAAACCATCTTTCCTATGTTTATTATTGCAATGATTTATATAGTGCAATGGAGAATGCAAGGAATACAGATGAAACTGAATCATTCGAAACAAGAATTGTAAGATTGGAAAGAATGGTTGAATTGCTGACTGAGGCTCTAAGACAACAATAGAACCAACAACCCCTTCCTCTTCCTTCGCTTCCAGTGCAACCTGAACCAAATGCCAATGAAGATGTAATTCTTTAACATAAAAGTTTAATAAAATGAAGCCACCGACATTCCAGGGAGGACTAGAACCACTAAAAGCTGAGGCATGGATCCTCGAAATTGAAAAACTATTTGAAGTGTTCCCGTGTTCCAAGGCACAAAAAGTGTTGTTGGCTACCTTTACTTTACAAGAGGAGGTAAGACAATGGTGGATGCTTGTGCGTGAAGATAATAATGCAATGATTTGGGCTCAATTCAAGGAAGCATTCTGTGATAAATACTTCCCTCAATGTGTTCGTGGCCGAAAAGTAACCGAATTTGAGCAACTGAAGTAGGATACCATGTCAGTAGCAGAATATGAAGCTAAGTTCACCGAGATCATTCGCTATGCACCACACATGGTAGATACTGATTATAAAAGGGCTAGAAAGTTTGAGGGTGGACTTAATATGGAGATACTCGATCGGATTAATGTTCTAAAATTACTCAAGTATGTGGACGTCCTAGACCGGGCTACCATAGTTGAGACAAATGTTGTAGCATTGAAACAAGCTAAGGCGACAGTGACTGAATGGCGAGGTAAGAGACAAAGTTTCCATTTCAAAAAGGGTCGAAACAACTCGTTGAATAAGAAGCAAAATACAAGGTCAACAAGCAGTTCTAGCCAAGGCAACAATTCTATACCACCTTGTCCAGAATACGGCAAAAGACACAAAGGGGTTTGTTGTAAAGTTTCCGGGGCATGTTATAAGTGTGGCAAGGTGGGCCACATAGTTAAAGACTGTCCTCTCGCATCTCAGAACTTTACTAGACCTGTAGCAAGTGCTACAGCATCAATTGCTACACCAAAATCTAATCCTAAAGCTACCAGAAAGGAAACTTTGAGGCAAGGCTGGGTGTTTGCACTTGTACCAGGAGATGTGCAAAACACTAAGATAGTGGTGTCAGGTATACTCCCTGTTTGTGCTCAAAATGCTTATATTCTAATTGATTCAGGGTCTACACACTAGTTTGTCTCGTATGCTTTTTCGCGAAAATTAAATAGACCACTAGAATCTATGAACTATTTATTAGTTGTATCTTCTCCTGCTGGGGGTTCTATGACTTGTGCTTATGTGTATCCTGCATGTGAGATTGTTATTGGGGATGTGCTTTTATATGTAGATTTGCTGCCTCTGAATCTTGATCATTTTGATGTAATTTTAGGAATGGATTGGTTGACCAAATATCATGCCTCCATTGATTGTGTAATAAAACAAGTTGTTTTTCATCCACCTGGGTTGCCTGAATTTGTATTTAATGGAGTTGGTATTGTACCTCCCCCATACTTGATTTCATCTATGAAAGCATTCAAATTGATTAAAAAGGGGTGTAAAGGGTATTTTTGTTGTATATTGACTGTGCTTGCCGATACTAAAACTAATGTGGACAGTTTCCCTATAGTCAGAGAATTCTTAGATGTTTTCTAGATGCTTTGCCAGGGGATCTGATTGACAGGGAGATTGAGTTCATTATTGAGGTGATACTGAGAACACAACCAATTTCCAAAGCTCCGTGCAGTATGACACCTACTGAATTGAAAGAGTTGAAAATCCAGTTGCAAGAGTTATTCGACAAAAAGTTTATTAGACCTAGTACATCACCGTGGGGCGCTCCTATTTGTGAAAAAGAAGGATGGTTCATTGAGGCTTTGCATTGACTACCGTGAGCTGAATAAGGTGACAGTGAAAAACAAGTACCCGTTGCCTCGCATTGATGATTTATTTGACCAGCTGCAAGGTGCTCAAGTCTTTTCCAAGATTGACCTTAGATCCGGATACCACCAACTGAAAGTCAAAGTTGAGGACATCAAAAAGACCGCTTTCCGAACAAGGTACGAACATTACGAATTTCTTGTTATGCCTTTCGGAGTTACTAATGCGCCTGCTGCATTTATGGATCTCATGAACAGAATTTTCAAACCATTCCTCGATGAGTTTGTGGTTGTATTTATAGATGATATTTTGATTTATTCCAAGAGTAAGGAGGAACATGAACATCATTTAAGAATTGCCTTGCAAACTTTGAGAGAGAAGAAATTATATGCAAAACTGATAAAGTGTGAATTCTGGCTTGATAGTGTTATGTTTTTGGGGCATGTGATTAGTAAATATGGCATTTTAGTTGACCCAGAGAAGATTGAGGGAGTTGTTAATTGGCCTAGGCCTACCAATGTTACTGAAGTCCAGAGTTTCTTAGGTTTGGCCGAATACTACCGAAGATTTGTGAAAGATTTCTCCAAAATTGCTTTTCCCTTAACTCAGTTGACTTATAAAGGAGTACCGTTTGATTGGACCAATCAGAGAGAGTTAGCTTTTCAAGAATTAAAGACTTGACTTGTGACTGCACAGATTCTCACCTTACCCTTAGGTACAGATGGATTTACTATTTTTAGTGATGCTACTTATAAGGGTTTGGGGTATGTATTGATGCAGAATAGTAATGTCATTGCATATGCTTCCCGACAACTGAGACCACATGAAAAGACCTATCCGACTCATGATTTGGAACTTGCCGCAATAGTATTTGCATTGAAAATTTGGCGTCATTACTTGTATGGGGCAACATGTGAGGTTTATACTGATCACAAGAGCTTAAAGTATTTCTTTACCCAGAAAGAGTTGAACATGTTACAGCGGAGATGGCTGGAATTAATACAAGATTATGACTTGTAAATTTTGTACTATCCGGGGAAAGCTAACACTGTTGTTGATGCACTTAGTCAGAAATCAATTGGGAATTTGGCTTGCTTGCTTACTGGGTAAAGAGAATTACTACATGACCTTGAGAAATTTGAGGTTGAAGTCGTTTTGCGAGAACAAGGCGGGACATTGGCTGCTATTTTTGCTCAACTGGCGATTCTTGAAAAAATTAAAGAAAAACAACAACAATATAACTTTTTGAAAAAGATTATTGATGAACGGGAATCCAAACCAAAGCTGGGCTTTGTTTTTTAAAATGGTGTGTTGAAATTTCTAGGCAAATTATGTGTACCAAATGATTCCGAATTGAAAAAGCGAGTTTTGCAAGAACCCCACAGTTTAAGACTTTCTATCCACCCAGGGAATACAAAAATGTACCAAGACTTGAAGCTTAATTTCTGGTGGCCGGGAATGAAGAAAGAAATTGCTGAGTTTGTGTCAAAATGTCTACATTGCCAACAAGTCAAAGTCGAGCAACAACGACCCGCGGGATTGCTTCAACCACTGCCAATGCCGGAGTGGAAATGGGAGCATATTACCATGGATTTTATTGTTGGACTACCTCGCTCCAATAGAGTTATGGATTTAATTTGGGTTATTGTTGACCGTTTGACTAAATCTACACATTTCTTACCTGTCAAAATAATTTATAATGCGGATAAGTTGGCTACAATTTACATTAATGAGATTGTTAGATTGCATGGAGTGCCTGTGCCTATTGTTTCTGATAGGGACTCAAAGTTCACATCAAGATTTTGGCAAAGTCTGCAAATGACATTGGGCACTAAAGTGAGATTGAGCAGTGCATACCATCCACAGACAAATGGCCAGTCAGAAGAACAATCCAAACTATGGAGGACATGTTGCGTATGTGTGTGCTTGATTTTCAAGGGAATTGGGAAACTCACTTGCCTCTAGCTGAATTTGCCTAATAACAGTTTCCATTCAAGCATTGGTATGGCGCCTTTTGAGGCCTTATATGGCAGGAAATGTCAGTCTCCTGTTTGCTGGGCAGAAGTTGGAGAGGGGCCTTTACTTGGGCCTGTGATTGTACATGAAACAATGGAAAAGGTGAAGTTAATTCAACAAAGATTGAAAACCTCGCAAAGCTGACAGAAAAGTTGCGCGGTTGTCCGAAGATGAGACATGGAATATAAAGTGGGTGATCATGTTTTCATTAAAGTGACACCAATGAAAGGGTAGACTCGCTTTGGAACCAAGGGCAAGTTAGCACCGAGGTATGTTGGACCGAATGAAATCATTGAAAAAATTAATCCAGTGGCATATCAGGTGGCACTTCCTCCCGAAATGGAACATATACATAATGTCTTTCATGTTTCGATGTTTTGGGATTACTTTCGAGATCCTTTCCATGTTATTAAACCTACTCGTGTGGTGTTAAGTGATGACTATATGCATGAAGAGCGGTCCATTCAAATTGTTAATCGCCGAATCAAAAAGTTGAGAAATAAGGAAATTCCATTAGTGAAAGTAGATTGGAAAAATCATGGTGGTGTCTATGTAACTTGGGGAAGAAAGGATGATATGAAGCGAAGATATCCGGAACTTTTTCCACTTGATCCTATATTCTTCCCGGGAGAAGGTAATTGAGTTTGGAGGACCAAACGTCCTAAGGGGGAGAGGATGTGACAACCACTCCCTTAATTAAGAAAATTAACTAAATTGATTATGTGCTTATTGTTAATTATGTGATTGCGTGGTATTAAGTGTTATTGTTATGCCATGTGACTATTTGAATTGTGCTATTGTGGACAGATAGGTTAGAGTGAATATTAAACCTATCTGATTCGTTAATTGTAACAAGCTATAATTAAATTATTAAGAAAGAAATTAGAGCCTAATTCACCTTAGTATAATTTAATTCGGTGTAATTAGGATTATATGATGATGAAATTAGTTTAGTAGAGTTAATTAAATACAATTTAAATTAGAGATTGAATTATTATTATATGAGAGTTATTCTACTAACCTATTCATCCATTCAGTTGGTATAAGGGACATAGTGGGTCTTGTTGAATTTACACTTCACACGTAGAGAGAGAGAGAGAGAGAGAGAGAGAGAGAGAGAGAGAGAGAGAGAGAGAGAGAGAGAGAGAATTAGAGAGTGTAAGCTCACTAAACAAAGGAAGAACTTGAGGAGGATAAAATTGTTTTAGATTCTCATAAATCAACAAGTAAGGTAAGCATTTTTCTTTCTAATTTCTTGATATAGAGACTTGTTATCCATCACCTTTTAAGATAAAATTAAAGTTTAATTTAGGATGAATTGAAGTCCAAGTAGAAGGTTTGTGCTTGATATACAGAATTTGAGTCATGCATATTTTGGTATGGAAGAATTCATCAAATTAAGTTCATATAGATGCATGCATGGCACATTTCATGAACCTTTGACTTCATTCATTTAACTTCTTGCATAATCTCCATAAGTCTAAAAGTTTCGAAAGGATTTTCTTATCAAATTGAAACTTGAAGCTTTGAAATACATGGTTTGTGAATTTATGTTTTATTTGAAGTCTTGAGCTTTCAATTAGCAAATTGGAGATTTTTGACAAGTTTTTAATTATGTTTCATGATCAAGACTCAAAGGCAAGCATGTTTTAGGAGTCTTTGAGAGTGAAATACATGGAATTGAGGTTGAATTTGCTTAGAATTGCATGGTCCAAACAAAGCAGTTTTCGGACTGCTTGAATGGCATCGCTGCACGTGCAGAAAACAGAGTAGTTTTATGAAGCATTCTGCTTAAATGGCAAGTGCGGGAGGCAGGTGCGGAGGTGGCTCCGCACGTGCAGCAAGGACTCCAGCACGTGCGGTAGTTAGGCTAGTCTAGGTTTTGTTTTCGCTCATCTTTTCCACCTTTCGGGCATCCATTTGCATGGTTTTAAAGTGTTTTCATAACCATTTGTATCTCATGAGTGCATTAGAATGAATAAATGAAAAATTAGAACTGAACGAGTATAGATGAATAATAATTAAATAAGTAAACAATCAAATCAATGGTATTGACCGAGGATTGAATGTAATTGTATCATTGTGCTTGACTTTATTTCTCTAGGTCGGACACTGAACCAATAGTACGTGTATCGAAAAGCCCACTGTGAGTAACAATGTTGTACAAATATGTTCAAATTGTATTTATTTTCTGAACAATAACTTCTATTGTTTCTAAATGGTTACTTTCTATTGATTGAATGATGATCCTCTTTTGAATTGTATTCGTGGCATCCATAGCATATTGTTATTGTCATTGTTATTGATATTGTTATTGTTACAGAGATCTCTATTAGTTCCAAATCTCGGAACTATTGTTATTGCATGATGGACATCAATTGATTGTTCGGTACATATGACCTATATGAATATGAATATGGTTGAAAATGATTGATTGAATCGAATGATTGAACAATTGATTGACAAAGGATATTGATTGAAATCGATTGTTTCAAAGGCCATAAGGACATCATTCTTAACCTCTTTACACATTTTTTATTCACTGGGCTTTAGCTCACAGTTTATTATATATATGTAAGTGATCGAGCATCGGACCAAGGCTAGTGGCGCCGACCTGAACCCTTTTTTTGTCAAGCCAGCTATTGTGCCTTATAGCGAGGTTCCGAATCTGAATGTGTCAAGGCTTTTTTTAGGCGATTCAAATCCACCCTTTTGATTTTGCTTGGTGTAAAGAATGTTTTAAGACTTTTGTTTATACTGTCTTGATGATGGGATTAAGTGCCTAACTTGCATATTGTTATATATATATGTGATTATGGCATAAGTAGTTTTGATTATGGCTATGTATATGAAAGTTTATTTTGATATAGGTCTTCATAGCTTATTGGACATTCTCTTTTTGTTGATTGGCTTCCGCCAGCCCCCTTTATATTGTAATATAGTCATTATTGTTAAACAGGCCTTTGGTAATCATGGATTACTGGTTGGTTACGGCACTAAACCTATAGGGGTGGGTTTAGGTCGTGACATTTGAGGCTTGAGGTTGTTACGCCTGGTGATAGGGCTTATTGTAGTCAACTGACAGTGTAGCCGACCTTGAGAGAACAAATTCGTTTAGCTCAGGAGATTGACTCCCAGTGTGGGTGTATTAAAGGAAAAATGGCATAGGGTAAGCATGTAGACTTTGTGGTTAGTGATGATGGTGTACTTAGATTCCGTAGCTGAGTTTGTGATTTGAAGAAGGAGATTATGATGGAGGCACATAGTTCTAGTTACAACATTCATCCTAGAAGCACTAAGATGTATCGGGATCTTCATGAACATTTTTGGTGGCATGGTATGAAGAGAGATATTGTAGAATTTGTAGCTCAGTGTTTGGTGTGTCAATAGGTTAAAGTAGAACATCAGAAACCCGCAGGGAAACTACAACCCTTACCTATACTAGAGTGGAAGTGGGATCATATTACCATGGACTTCGTATGTGGATTACCTCGTACTAGTAGTAATCAGTTTGGGTAATTGTTGATAGATTAACCAAGTCATCACATTTTATTATAGTACGAATGAACTATTCTCTTGCTCGATTTGCACAGATGTATGTGAAGGAGATTTTTAGATTGCATGGTGCACTTGTGTCAATAGTGTCTGTGGGAGCTAGATTTTAAAGGAGACAAACTTTAACACAGGTATTGCCCGGCTCTATCTAGAACCGTCAGGATGCCGAATACGAAGGGTAGGTAGGCCGAATAGGAACTAAGCTATGGAGCTGAGTAAATATGAACATAATGAGCAAAAAGTGGACCTGGCCCCGAGGCCCAGGTAGCAAGTATAAATAAAAGAATAGCAGACTGCGAAAGGTATGTGATATTTGTGGTGTTTAACTTAGAATACAAGTAATCTAGAACCAGAGACTAACTTGTCCGTCGGAGTGCTAATTCCGGCACCCCCGACCGGAGTGTTTACTTCCTTTCAGGTGACTATCGGTGGATCATGAGCGTCTCCCAGGATCGGAAAAGTATTTCCTAAAACCACTTCCCCACAATTGCCGCCGTCTGTGGGAACTACTCAAGCACATCCATGGCGGATGCGACGGAGGATCCTCCAATAGTCGCTGATGACACCACACAGATAGACGACTTCACTCCAACAAACACGCACGGACCGGAGCCTAACCCAGTAAGACGCGCTTTAAACTTCGGTTCACCTTCGACTCCAGAACATGAGGCAATGCAGGCAATCATGGAGCAGGCAAAGCAAAACGAGCAGCAGTTGGAGAACATGATTGCTGAGAACGAGCGTCTCCATCAGGATTTGGCACTGGAGGTGGCAAAGTCCAAACAGGCCGTGCGCCAAGACCCGGAGCGACCTCTAAAAGCAGGTGGTCGATGACCTCGAGCCCAGTAACAAGACACTGATAGCGACTCCGACTCACTATCTCTGGTGCCCAAAAAGAAAGGACAATCTACAACTTCCAGCTTCTCTGAAAAGAGCCCACGCGTAAGGCATAAGCGCAGAAGAAACGGCTCAGATGATGAGGACCAGCATGATCCTTTTGTGCGACGGATCGCAAGGGCAACCTTGCCCAAAAAGTTTAAAGCTCCGTAATTTACTCTCTATGATGGCAAGTCAGACCCCACTGATCATATCCGCCACTACAAGCAAGCCATGACATTGCATGCAGATGACGAAGCCCTCTTGTGCCGAATATTCCCCAGCAGTTTGGGACCACTAGCTGTCAGGTGATATTACAAACTGGAGCTGGCTTCGATCAAGACCTTCCACTAGTTACAGAAGTCTTTCAGGGCCATATTCATCACAAATGAGGTCTAGCCGAAACAAGCCGACTCTCTCTGGGCAATGCAAATCCTGCCAGGAGAGACGTTAAGAGCATATTCGGCACGATATTAGGAATGCTTTAATCTTTTGGATGATGCTTGCAATGACTCCATGGCCATCACTGCCTTCAAAATTGGACTACACCCAGATAGTGCCCTCCGCAGTTCCTTGACCAGAAGACCCCCCAAAACAGTCTGGGGGTTGATGAAGAAAGTAGAAGAATACTGCAAAGTAGAAGATGACACTTTACAGGTTAAAGCCGGACACAGTACCACCAAAACGGCCCCCCCTGAGATTGCCCAGCCAATAAGTTCCGTACCTCCTCAGAGCCATGAACCACGCCAGCGGCCTAAACGAGATAAGAAACGAGATTCTCGATGACCAAGCGATCAGTGCCCACACCGAACAAATGAGCAACAGCAAGTTGATAATAGGCGCACAAAGCGCGCCGACAAGAAATATACGGAGCTGTGAAATTCAATCAGCTCGGTTATGTCCCAAATCCAACATCTGCCGTTTTTTAAATGGCCATCCAAAATGGTGGGACCTCCCGACACGAGAAGACGGGACAGACGGTGTGAATATCACAAAGATCACGGTCATGATACGGACAGCTGCTGTGCTCTGAAAGACCACCTTGAGGAATTAGTGCAAGATGGTCAGCTTCAGCAGCATGTACGAAAGAAAGCAATCAAAACCGTTGCCCTTCGGCAGGATTCACCTCCGCTCGGCATCATTCATATGATATACGACCTTCCAACGCCACTTGCCGTACACGCAATTCAAGCCCCCCTAGAAGCAACGCACACCATCAAAGCTTCCCCACGAAGCTCTGAGTATTATCTTCAACGATTCCGATCTTATCGGCGTAACACTCCCCCATAGTGATCCATTGGTCATTGAGCTACACGTAAATCGATTCGTCGTTGAACGCGTCTTCATAGACCAAGGAAGCACTTCGGAGGTTATGTATTACGAAACCTTCGTCAAACTTGGTTTCAATCAATCAAACTTGTCTTTGGCTCCCCATCCATTGTTTGGCTTCAACGCGAATCCAGAGTATCTGTTGGGAAGATCACACTACCCGTTCGAGCCAGCTCCCGAACGATGGACGTAGAATTCTTGGTCATCAAGCTCCCATCGCCGTATAGTATCATCATGGGGCGAACTTGGTTGCATGCTATCTAAGCCGTGCCTAGCAGCCACCATCAGCTGCTGCGCTTTCCTACCCAACACGGTATTTAGCAAATCCGTGGTTCCTGATATTCCGCACCAGCATTCTGCCACGGTACTTCGGGAGGATTCCATATCGGCTCAGAAACACGTTACGGCCAGGAACTCGAGAATTGTCATTAAACCCGACTTGTGGGGAATGATCTCAGTTCTAAAATGATTCTCCATGTACATATTCTTCCTTTGTATAAATGCAAAGATTCTTGTTGGGCAGATTTAATCCCATCCTCTGCAAAATCTAATTAAGGGCATTCAGACCAAAAAGCCCCCTCGGCGCATGACGCCGTTTGTCCGACAAAGCCTCCGGATTCGGGAGCGCCCTTCGTGGATATCATGATTGGCCAAGTAAAGCCTCCGAATTCGGAGCCCCCTCGGTGCATGACGCCGTTGGGTCGATAAAGCCTCCGAATTCGGAGCGCCCTTCGTGGATATCACGATTGGCCAAGTAAAGCCTCCAAATTCGGAGCCCCCTCGGCGCATGACGCCGTTGGGCCAATTAAGCCTCCGGATTCGGAGCGCCCTTCGTGGATATCACGATTGGCCAAGTAAAGCGTCGGAATTCGAAGCCCCCTCGGCGCATGATGCCGTTGGGCCGATAAAGCCTCCAGATTCGGAGCGCCCTTTGTGGATGTCAAGATTGGCCAAGTAAAGCCTCTGAATTCGGAGCCCCCTCGGCGCATGACGCCGTTGGGCCGATTAAGCCTCCGGATTCAGAGCGCCCCTCGTGGATATCATGATTGGCCAAGTAAAGCCTCCGAATTCGGAGTCCCTCGGCGCATGATGCCTTTGGGCCCATTAAGCCTCCAGATTCGGAGCACCCTTCGTGGATGTCACGATTGGCCAAGTAAAGCCTCCGAATTCGGAGCCCCCCTCGGCGCATGACGTCGTTGGGCCCATTAAGCCTCCAGATTCGGAGTGCCCTTCGTGGATGTCACGATTAGCCAAGTAAAGCCTCCGAATTCGGAGCCCCCTCGGTGCATGACGCCGTTGGGCCGACAAAGCCTCCGGATTCGGACCGCCCTTCGTGGATATCACGATTGGCCAAGTAAAGCCTCTGAATTCGAAGCCCCCTCGACGCATGACGCCGTTGGGCCGATGAAGCCTCCGGATTCGGAGCGCCCTTCGTGGATATCATGATTGGCCAAGTAAAGCCTCCGAATTCGAGGCTTCATCGGCCCTTCGTGGATATCATGATTGGCCAAGTAAAGCCTCCGAATTCGAAGCCCCCTCGGCGTATGACGCCGTTGGGCCGAGGAAGCCTCCGGATTCGGTGCGCCCTTCGTGGATGTCACGATTGGCCAAGTAAAGCCTCCGAATTTGGAGCCCCTTCGATGCATGACGCTGTTGGGCCGACCATGCCTCCGGATTGGAAACGCCCTCCGTGGATATCACGATTGGCCAAGTAAAGCCTCTGAATTCGGAGCCCCCTTGGCGCATGATGCCGTTTGGCCGACAAAGCCTCCGGATGCGGAGCCCCCTCGGCGCATGATGCCGTTGGGCCAATAAAGTCTCCGGATTCGGAGCGCCCTCGCTGCATAACGTAGTTGGGTCAATAAAGCTTCCAAACGCCGAATAACATTCCGAATTTGGAGCGCCCTCAGTGCACATCAGAGCAGGGAAATGTAACTTGAGCCAGCACAACGGCATAAACGAACCAAAACATGCCAACACTCGAAATGAGATGCTCAACAAAAATTCACAATGAAATACAAACTTTTAAAATAAAACATTTTATTCGATTAAACGATAATTACAAAAACGCAATTCGCGTTCGAGCATTACAAAGTCTACTTTCATACGGCGTCACCTTCGTCCTCACCCTTCTCAAATTTTGAAGGCGTAAGAGAGGACCTGGTCGTGAAGGTACAGTGGTAGCATCGGATTGACCGCTCGCTGCCCCCGCTGCCCAGAGAGCATCCGTAGCTCGAAATTCTTCGATCTGACCGCGCTTGAACCCACAATGTTCAAACCGGCGCGACAATCATCCTCAAGGTCGAGAGCCTTGACACCATAGACAATGTTAAAGCCAAGATCCAGGACAAGAAAGGAATTCCTCACGAAAATAGTAAAATTCAACGGTTGTAGCGCTACGTCGGCCTCTTCCTTCCTTCGAGGTGACTTGCTTCGACGACTTGGAGGTCGACGTTCTTCCCGCTCTTTGAACGCCCCACCCCTCGCACGGGTGGGTACCTTGCTGCGATTCATTGCAGTGTCAAGCTCAGCCAAGGTTCGAGCCCCTCTTCTGCTGCTGAAGAAAATTCCATTTGACATTATCATTTTTCTGCCCCATGCAACAAAGTTGTTTTAAAGCAAATCTGAATACAGTATGTGAAATTACTAGGGCGAAAAGTCCGAGGCAATCTATTTTTAATCCTTGCGGTGACCCCGAAGCAACGTCATTAATGCTGAACCCCAAAAGACGGATGCCGATAGATGTTGGCTATAGCCACTCCATGTACTAATTTGTGGGTTTTTTGAGTTAAAATGGACTAATTATGGCAATTAAAGATGGGATGACAGTTTCCGGATTCGAAGCCCCTGGAGCATGGCACGTTTGGACCAATTAAGCCTCCGAATTCGGAGCCACATCGACGCATCACGCCGACCGATACAAGTCTCCAAATTCGGAGCCTAATCGACGGAGCGATCATGACAAGCCGGCACGTAACCGTTCGGAATTAAATGACTAGAGCCAGACAATGTTTATACAATGAAAACATATGCAAACACGTGTTAGCCGAATGTAGATTACAATGAAACATTTAAAATAGGACGTTTTATTCAATCAGGCAACAATTACACAATTACATAGTATTTTTATACGGCGTCGTCCTCATCTTCACTCTTCTCGACTTCAAAAGCAGAAAACGAAAAATGATTACGTTGGTAGAGTGGCAACGCCGAATCAATTCCCGATGCCCAGAGAGCTTCCATGGCTTGAGATGCCCTGATCCAACCATGCTTAAAGCCACGATTCTCACATCGGCAAACTTCTTCGGTGAGCTTCTCTTTGGTCTTCTGAATTCCGACCAGTCGGTCGTCATGAAACCCCTTTTCATAGGCCACGTTTCTCGTAGTCTCGATCGCAAACATGCTAGCCATATGACGATCGGCGATCGCATCACTAATCAGCCTTTGAGTAACCCTCTCTGCGACAACCGGGTTGGGGGGGACGGCTGATTGGGGTGACGCAGGCTTGTTTTTCCTCAGCTCGCGCTCGGCCTTTTCAGCGCGAGCTTCTAACTTCCGAATGCGTTCGTCTCTCTGTTCTATGTCCCGATGAGCGGTGCGGAGATGCATACCGATCTCATAAGCCGTGTAAAGTCCCCTCACCACCCCGTGAACACCTTTACGAAACACTTCGAAGTCTGGCCGGCCTACCATCGACTGCTGAACTTTGGGCAGAAAAATCTGTCGAGCGAACTCGACTGCCACATTTGGGTCTCGAATGATGGAATCCGCCTCCGTCATCGGTCTGTTACCCACGAAGACTGCAAAACTCAATGGGTGAGGGGTTGCGTCGGATTCCCTTCCAGGATGAGATTGAAGAGACTTATGCTGTGGCTGACTATCCCTCCTAGGCGATCTACTTCGACGTCGAGGAGATTGGTGTCTCTCCCGACCCCTCGGCGTCCTACCGCCCGTGCGCGACAGTTCACCGCTTCGATTCATGGCGCCTTCCAGCTCAGCTAGCATCTTTGCTTGACCTCTGCTGTTGAAGAAGAGCTTCTTTGACATTCGCACTTGTTTCGCCTTCCTCAAAGAGCGGGACTGAGATGCTCATTTAGCTCGTAAATAGGACCCTCGTTCATGAAGTACATGCCCATTTATTCCCTACAAAGGCAGCATCTTCGAGGCTACCTCATTAATAATGTGGCGTCAATAGCCCATCCTGTGCCGTCCTGTACCACTCCCAATCACCCCATCAACCGCTAATATACGGCGTTCTCGGTTCATGAACCAGCTGGGGCAAGGGCAGATTCATCAATCTATACGGCTCGAGTGCCCCAGCCGTTCCACGAATCCATTGCGTGCAAAATTTATTACGTTTTATTCGGTGTTCTACGTTCATGAACTAGATGGGGCAAGGGCAGATTCATCAATCTATACGGCTCGAGTGCCCCAGCCGTTCCACGAATCCATTGTGTGCAAAATTTATTACGTTTTATTCGGCGTTCTACGTTCGTGAACCAGATGGGGCAAGGGCAGATTCATCAATCTATACGGCTCGAGTGCCCCAGCCGTTCCACGAATCCATTGCGTGCAAAATTTATTATGTTTTATTCGGGGTTCTACGTTCATGAACCAGATGGGGCAAGGGCAGATTCATCAATCTATATGGCTCGAGTGCCCCAGCCGTTCCACGAATCCATTGCGTGAAAAATTTATTACGTTTTATTCGGCGTTCTACATTCGTAAACCAGCTGGGGCAAGGGCAGATTCATCAATCTATATGGCTCAAGTGCCCCAGCCGTTCCACGAATCGGGTCTTGCGTGCCAAATTTATTACGTTTTATTCAGCGTTCTACATTCGTGAACCAGCTGGGGCAAGGGCAGATTCATCAATCTATACGGCTCGAGTGCCCCAGCCGTTCCACGAATCCATTGCGTGCAAAATTTATTACGTTTTATTCGGCGTTCTACGTTCGTGAACCAGCTGGGGCAAGGGCAGATTCATCAATCTATACGGCTAGAGTGCCCCCAGCCATTCCACGAATCGATTCTTGCGTGCCAAATTTATTACGTTTTATTCGGCGTTCTATGTTAAACCAGCTGGGGCAAGGGCAGATTCATCAATCTATACGGCTTGAATGCCCCAGCCGTTCCACGAATCGATTTATCTGAGCACTAGTCTTGAATTCATTTTGTTTCTAACTAAATTAGATCCCTAATTTTAATCGGCCATTAAGTCTGCCGTCTCACGCAATCTTGACATTTTGTTCTAATTGCTGACTCTCCTAACTACACGCTCATATAACAGACAATACGAAAAATAACTTGAGAGCATATAAAATTTTCATTCATAAACTGGGCGCTGGTAGCGGACATTTTACATATGAAAATCCAAAAAAATGTACATTGAATATACTTAATAAAACTAGAATGTCTCCCAGATCAATCCTCGGGATCAGACTCAAGTGGCTCAATGTCCACTTGCTCGTATGGAATTGGCACGGCCGATGTAGCTCCAACGGCAACAAGGGCTTTGAGCCACCCATGTTTTAATCCCCAATTTTTGAATTTGGGGACTTCGTCTACGTATTCCTTGAAGGCGGCGCTCTTCCCAGCCTCAAACGCCGTAGAAACTTCGGATTTGGCTTTTTCCTTAGCCGCCTTCAACTCCTTTAACTCAGCCTCTGCCTTAGCAAGCGCCTCCTTAGCTAACTCGAGCGATTCCTCAGCTTCGGATCTGAGCCAGTCAGCAGTCTGAGCCCTTTCCATTTCTGCTTCGGCTCGCGCAATTTCCATAATCGTCTCGAACTCGGCCTTGCTCCGTTCGCCTTCAGCTTCAGACTTTAAGCGGCCAATCCTTTCGGCGGCATCACGCTGCCGGCGGCCTAGTTCGGCTATCCTTCCAGCTGTCTGCAAAACAAATCGGGATCATCACATCAAGCAATACACAGTGCAAACCAAATCAAACGAGCAGAAAAGAGAATATCGTATACATACCAGAAGGGCAGACTGGGCAGCGAACGCTATAAGCTCCAAATCTGGCTCTTCTTGAAAGGTGGCCTTATCAGCTGGCAGTGAAACTGAGGCGGCCAAGCTCAACGCTATGGCCGGATCCTTTATGACAGATGTGTCATTAGAAATTGGCATGTTTTTGATCTTTGGTTGAACAACAAAAGGAACAACCACGTCGGATTCCTCTAAACGAGGCCTTTTGCCAACAAGACTATCCTCCGAGCTTGCGTCTCCCTCAGCATTGTGTTTTTTGCCCTGTTCTTTACGAACCAGTCGTTCTTCCGTGACCTGCTGTTCGGCCTCCCTCTCTGTCTCATCCAAAACGATTTGAGTCGTTTCTTCCGCAGTAATGGGTTGTAAAGATTCAATCAGGGCAGGCTTAGAACGAGCGGCCTCTGCATTCTTTTGAGCGGCCATTCGCTCGGCATTTCTCTTTCTCGCCATTTGCGTGAGATTGTCCCCAGCCATGCCTTCAGAAAAATCGCCGGGCAGGTCTCCCAAATCCGTAAAAATGTCTCTGAAAGAAAACTCTACCCGACCCGAAATGGACGGTGAGTTAGGCTGGTTAAGACCGGCAGTTTCAAACGCTGATTTCAGAGCTTCATCGACCTCTTCGGCCTTGGTAATGAACTCCCAGGTTGATTCGGCGACCACCTCGACTTCTGGCTCTAAGTCTTGCTCCAAATCGGAAGTCTCGAGACCAATCTGTCTCAGGGACTTGAAGCTGGGGAAGATAAGAGCCGTATGGTGTTGTTCGCCGGTTGGGATCGGAATGTTGTCTGCGGCCGAGAACGTAGTATAAGTAGGCTCATACCTCAGAAGAATATGGGCGGCTCTGCCTTGTTTCTGTACATTTGGACGGCCAAAATACTTTAGCGCAGTCTTAATGTCCGAAAGTACTGCATCGTCAGCCGAGGTCAGAACCCTCTTCAACTTATTACCTGCAAAAACGGAGGATTATATTTGGAGAAGAAGCCGAATAAAAGAAAGTTCAACAAACAAGGAATCACGCGGCAACCTGGTTCACTCCTCCGTCTGGGAATAGGGTCCAGGCGATCTTCGCCTTCGCCGAATTCCCAGTTGCCCCGAACATTGACCATTACATCATCAACTTGTTTGCCAGAGCTGGCAAGCATGGTTACCAAGTGATGGTCGGTGTCCCTGGCCCTGAGAAAGTAACGACCAAGCCGACCGGAGGATTTGGCTAAAGCATAGTAATGCCGAATCGCAGGAATGCCCAGGTTGATCCTGAGGCGCCGGTTCAATTCAACAATTCCCATTACGATTCGGAAGAAATTCACATTGAGTTGCGAGGGAATCAGATCCCAATAGCGGAGGACGGCCCTAAGAAATGGATGTAGGGGAAAGTGAACGCCACACTCCGTAATGGACAAGAGAGGGAACACGATTGTATTTGGGTCATCCCTCTCCATATCCAGGGAACTCTCCGTTACAAGAGATAGATGAACATCATCAGGAATAGAGAAATGTTTTCGGAACCTAGAAATTCGACCCTCAGAGAGGAGGTCTTTCAAATGCTTAGCCATTCTAGAGAGAACTCAAGAATATTCTAGAACAAAAAATAAATATGGAAAGTAGGATTGCAAAGAAAAGAGAAGAAGACTTACAAGAGGCAAAGGGAACGAGAAGAAGACGGAGAGGAGTTGCAGGAAATACGTCGGAGAAGAAATACCGATAGGCGGTCCAAAAGGTTCAAATATTCAAAAAAGTATGTGTTCGAACGGACTTAAACTTCAAATCATAATAAATGCGAGACAAGCACGACTGAGGCGAGAAGACGTTACAGTGACCGAGAAAGCATGTACGCGTCCTGACATGCATCGGGAAGAGGATTAACTGCCGAATTTCTGTTTTCCCAAATCAGGAACCAAACACGCCAACTAACTGATGTTAGAAGGGTGTTTGGGGGGCAATTGTGGGAGCTGGATTTTAAAGGAGACAAACTTTAACACAGGTATTGCCCGGCTCTATCCAGAACCGTTAGGATGCCGAATACGAAGGGTAGGTAGGCCGAATAGGAACTGAGCTATGGAGCCGAGTAAATATGAACATAATGAGTGAAAAGTGGACCTGGCCCCGAGGCCCAGGGAGCAAGTATAAATAAAGGAATAGCAGACTGCGAAAGGTATGTGATATTTGTGGTGTTTAACTTAGAATACAAGTAATCTAGAACGAGAGACTGACTTGTCCGTCAGAGTGCTAATTCTGGCACCCCCGACCGGAGTGTTTACTTCCTTTCAGGTGACTATCGGTGGATCACGAGCGTCCCCCAGGATCGGAAGAGTATTTCCTAAAACCACTTCCCCACAGTGTCAAATTAGGATCCTCGTTTTGTGTCTAAGTTTTGGGGTGTGTTACAGTCAATTATGGGTACTCGGTTAAATTTTAGTTCAACTTATCACCCTCAAACAGAAGGGCAATCAGAGAGGACTATTCAGACCCTTGAGAATATGTTGAGGGCTTGTACTTTGGAGTGGAGAGGTAATTGGGATGATTATTTGCCACTCATGGAGTTTGTGTATAATAATAGTTATCATTCTTATATGGGAGTAGCTCCTTGTGAGGCTTTGTATGGAATGAAGTGTAGATCTCCTTTGTGCTAGTATGAGTGGGACCTGACTTGGTGGAGGATGCTTTACAAAAATTTATCACCATTAGACAGAGATTATTAACTGCTCAAAGTAGATAAAAAAGTTATGTTGATCATCGTAAGAGAGATTTAGAGTTTCATGTAGAGGATATGGTATTCTTGAAGTATCACCACAGAAAGGAGTCATCTGGTTTGGAAAGAAAGGAAAGTTGAGTCCTAGATACATTGGACCATTTAAGATATTGGAGAAGGTTAGTGAGATTGTGTATTGTGTTGCTTTACCCCCTAGGTTGGCAGAAGTGCATAATGTGTTTCACGTGTCTATGTTGAGAAAATATGTGCACAGTCCATCGCATGTGATAGATTATGAGTTGCTTCAGATTAGAGAAGATTTTTCGTATGAGGAGATAACTGTTCAGATCTTGGATTCAAAAGAGAAAATGTTATGTACAAAGGCCATTAAATTGGTTAAGGTACTATGGCGTAATCATCTAGTCAAAGAGGTGACTTGGGAATGCGAGGATGAGATGCGCGAGAAGTACCCACATCTATTCTCATGATTTACTCAGCTTAGTTTTGCGGACGAAACTTTTCTTTAGGGGGGGGGGGGAGGGAGAATGTGAGAACCCAAATATAAAAATAAATAAATAATAAAAGTAATAATAATTTTATAACCTCAAATATTTTGCTTGTGAATAGTAAAGTGGCAATTAGATATTATTGGAGTGTATTTTTAATTAAGTTTAAACTTTAACTAAATTTATGATGCAGGTCTATAATGAAAATATAAGATTTTAATAATATATGTAAAAAAAAATGTAATAAATATAATTTATCAAATAATGTTATTTTATTTTGATTAATAAGATGCAGTATAAAACAAATAAAATAGTTAGTAAGAGGTCATTTTGAAAATTAAATATAGGAGGATAAAACCCTAATGGTGAGATACCGTTTCTTTTCTAAACTACCGTAGTAGCAGCCGTGAGATAGAGAGAAGAGAGAGAGGAGGGTGTCATTTGTGAAGGAAATTAAAGAAGGAATAGGAGCTGTTGTACAGGTAAATATTTTTATATATTGTGATGGTTCATGTGTATAATCTGCTTCTTGTTGGGAAGGAATAGGAGAAATGGGGGTATTGTTTGGGTACTAAGTCAGTGGTTGGTGATGAGAAATAGTGGGTGTAATTCTTAGTCCAAAAATTCTGTATACAAATACAAACTTTAAAAATCAAGAAACCTTACCAAATGGATGAATTTTGAACTAAAAATTTTATAGTAGATTAATTACATATTGAATTGCATACCAGAATTTTCTTATAATTTTTGGGAGTCAAAATCCATATAAGCTGATGCATTCAAATCTGTCCAAAAAACTAGCACAAAATAGTAACTTCGGAAGTGTTGTTCTCTTTGGGTATAAATCAAAAAATTATCAAATCATCGTCATTAGAACCAGCTATGAGTCTAGTTTCTTACGTTTTTGGCCTTGCATTGATTGCTCATGTATACTAAGAGAACCACTAATTTCTTTAAAGTACTGCAGAAAGCGACCTGTTTGGATATAATTGATTGTAAATAATTATTTTGATAAGAAAATTAAGTAAAACCAATTGGGTTTGGAACTTAGGATATATTAGTTGATATGTACAGGGTTTTGGAATTTTTCGAACAGCATGGAGTGGGTTTTTAATTTTCAAAGTTAGCGAATAGATTGAGAAAACTTGTTTAACATTCTGTTTTATCTTAAAATTACTTTTAATTAAGTTTCGATCTAAACCCATGTCTTGAGTAATTTGGGACCTTGAAGAACATGAACTAAGGTATTATTTAAGAGTAACGGTGAGTGGGTTTGAGCTTTGTTAGTGCGCTTTAGTGTGGGGTACTTAGTTAATTATTCTTTTTAGTATTTTTTAAATTAGTAGTGACGTGTAGTTTTCATACTTGGTTCGGGGCACTAATTGGACTTTCATATTCTATTCGAGAATTATATTATTTCATTTTTCAGGTGAGTAGTTGCATGCTATATATTTTTATAAATGTTCCCTTACCTTGAACTGTTGGAAAATTAAATTGTTGTTTCAAGACTAAAGTGTTTTGATAAATTATTATAGTATCAATGGAATTAAATTATTTCTGAAATATGTGTAAACTTGGCATACTGTAAACTATTTGTTATGGTCTCATGTTTAAAATGGTGAATTACCATGTTTTGCGAAACTGATTTGTATTGGGGCCATCTGTATATAAAAGTCCAGGGAAATTGTTCCACTGTGTGTGGTGACTCTGGCCAGTAGGGAACATATAGTGCTCAACGATTGTCAAGAAAACACCTGAGCTAGGCTAGGTGATCTTCAATTGGATCGTCTTAGAGAAAAGGCCCAGGTTGCCAGCCCAAGGATGACTCTTAGTTCGATATTAAATCCAATGGGCTTATTGTCTTGAGAACTTCGTGGCATGTTACTTGTTATTCTTGGTACCCAGAAAATTATTGGTGAGCATATTTTAATCTGTTTTAAATGAAGAATGTCATTTGTTATGTTCTTGAGAGACATGAGTATTTTTAACCGTTAAATTGTGGAACCTTCTTTTTGAAACAGATTATCTTTATCAAAACTGTATGTCAATCTAATTTCTGTGATATATATATATATATATATCTTATTTTGGAGTTGAACCATGTTTTCAAAACTGTATTTACTATTCATGTTGCTACTCACTGAGCTATTAATTGACTTAGTTGTTTATCGTTTCCAGGTGTTAGGACTTAGAATAGACTCATGGCATAGCAAGGACTCAATTGCATGGACCACTAAGGAATTCATTATTTTATTTTAGCTTGTTATGTCGGTTTTGTGCATACATTGTGGTTGGATTTTATTTAGAATTAATTTATTTTGTGGGCGGTTTGTCTTCCATTTAGTATATTCTTTTGGAAATTGGTTATGGTTGGTTTTACCATTTATACTTGTGGCTTGTCATTGGATTGGGTTTTGATTTATTTATTTCTGGGCTATTGTCACATTTATTCTTTATGATTTTGGGTTTATGTTTAGGCTTACGTGTGCCTCAGGCTAAGTCCCTATGGGTCACGGCTGGTCATGCTTGGATTTGGGGTGTGACAAATATCAGCATAAAGAGGTTAAATGAATGATGTGTATCATAATACAAAATATATTTCATAAGCTTCGAAACAAATCATAAATAAGTACTTGACATATAAAAGTTCATAAATCATATCTGATATGTGGTACATCCAATAGCGCAAAGCAAAGGACCTGAAGGCATACCAAAGGGACCACATGGGTCAACATCAGAGATCTCTGTGCACATATAACAAAGGGTCACGGTATTGTTTCCCCCGGGTGAGAGTCTTATTAATGAAGAGTCACGGTATTGTTTCCCCCGGGAGAGGGCTTTATTAACAAAGGGCCACGGTATTTTTTCCCTCGGGCAATGACCTCGCTAAAGGATGCCTGAGAGGGAGATTTATGATCTAGAATATGGCCAGACAGATTTGGGCCGGACAGATCTAGGCCTGACAGGTTTGGGCCGGGATAATGTGGCAGCATCTGCTCGGTTAAGGCAGGCGTACTTGTAGTACGCTATAGGGCTTCGTAGGATCGAGGCCGGTCAGATGAGATGTCCGGTGCTGGGAAAGGCGCGGATTGGACCGAGATATCTGTGTTTGCTCGGTAGGAAGATTGATGGCAGACAGCATGAACTGTCCCGAGCTTGACTATGCCGGAATGCGGCCGAGCTCGATCCTCATTGAGCTTATCTAATGGAGTGCTTAGTCATGAAGCACAACACAGCCGATGATGGCCGAAATGAAGTTGCCCGGCTGCCGAGCTCCCAGTAGGGTGGGCTGGCAGTGGGTTAGGTGATGTTCAGCAAGGTTTGTGCTGACAGATGGGATTGTAGAGCCACGTGTCAGGAGATCACCGGGAGTAGATTTGGGGCGCAAAGGGTATATAGGCATGTCTGCGCCCTCCATACACGACAGATGAACATTTGGTGAGGCATACACTTAACACTCAACTCTCTCCCTTCTCTCTATCTATCCCCTGGTGTGTGTTGTAACTTGATCGTCGGAGGGGTTTTCCGGCCACACACCGCCGGGTAGCTCACCGCCTTTGTGTACGCAGGTCATCGGATAGAAGCAGAGCTTGGAAGAAGGGAGTACGGGCTTGCCTGAATATTTGCTCCCCGTACAATTGGCGCCGTCTGTGGGAAGCTTTGCAGATAAAACCTTGTCTTCCAAGCTCATCCGATCGCTTTCTATGGCGAACAACGAAGAGATTCCGTTGTCCGCCAGCGATGGAGTCACTCCGGAGTCAAGCAGACGGAGAGAGGGACATCCCACCATTACTCCGATGGGGGACTTGGAGACATTCCCAGGAGGACAGTCGGGAGACGAGCGGGATAAGCGCGGAAGAAGACATGGTCATTCACGGAGTCCAGACGGTCACCGACGGAGGAGAGACTCACACACCAGACGTCTGGAAAATAAGCTGAAGGACCAGGACGCCGTCATCCGGTGAATGGCGGCGGAGATGGAGGAGCTGAAGCGGCATGTCAAAGGGAAGGGTGTAGCTGGAGTGGGAGACCACAGTGAGCGCACCGAACCCCGCCGTTCAGGTAGTCAGTGTCAGCGGCACACACCGTCCATCTCTATTACCAGGAGTTACAAGGTTGGCGATTCCGATGTGCGCGCAGAGAAGTCCAGCGCGCAAGATAGCACTTACCAGCCCTCACGTCCGGCGACGACGTCGAGGTACACCTATTCCGCTCGATCAGAAGATTTGCGGGTAGTCTTGGAGGAACGGGCTCGCCGGCGGGAGGCACAGAGGATACCGGCTTTCCAGCGGTTATCCTACGGGGTTTACGCCAGCGAGGAGGTTGGAATGCCTCCACCCCGCCTAGCAGCTCCACTCCTTGTGGATTCCGACTTGGCAAGGTTGAGCGCCACCCCTTTCTCCCTAGAAATAGAAACAACACAGCTTCCGGCAGGCTTCCACCAGCCAAAGTTCACACTTTACGACGGAAAGACCGATCCTTACATGCATGTAAGCCACTTCCGACAGGTCATGGCCGGACATAGGCAGAATGATGCTCTTATGTGCCTCATCTTTCCATCAAGCTTGGGCGAGCTAGGCTTGAAATGGTTCGAGCGGCTGCCGGAGGGGAGTATTGAGAGGTGGCATCAGTTGGCCGAAGCCTTTGTGACGCGCTTCAAAACCAACACTAAAACACCTAAGGAAGTTGATCACATGCTGAGTGTCAAGATGGAGCCGAGCGACACATTGAAGGCATACAACTCCAGATATTGGGAGACTTTCAACGAGATCTTGGATTGCCCGGTCAACCTTGCAATCACTCAGTACAAGCGGGGCCTCTCGGTCGGACATAGACTGCGGGACTCGCTTACCATGCACCAGCCGACGTCCATGGGCCAGCTAATGCAGCGCATCAATGAGCACATCCGAGTAGAGGATAATGCGTCAGCATCTACCGCGAAGGCGACTCCGGTGGCAACAGACAAGAGGTCAGCTGGCAAAGTGCACACAGTTGGACAAGAGTCTAGCCGATCAAGTGACCACGCTGAGGAATAGGATCGTGGCTCAAATCGCAAAAAATCGGGGTAGGGGACGTCGGAATGACCGGGATGACTACCCCCGAGATGATGTGGCCGACGCAAATAGAAGATTGAAGGCCAGGACGGGCATTACCACGGTCTTCAAAATTCCTATCTATCACATACTTAGTGAAATCCATGACGAGGAGTACGTCCGGTTTCCTGCTAAGTTGGGCGATGGACAGAAGGGCTACAATCCGCGGTATCGTTTCACATTTCACCGAGAGCGAGGCCACCGAACAGAGGATTGTTTGCCTTTGAGGCAACACTTGGAAGAACTAGTCGCGGCCAGACACCTAGACCTTTACATTGATGGGGGCGTAAAAGTGAATCAGGCTCCGGTTGACCCCAGGGGACAGGATGACCGAGACGCGCCTCCATAAGGGGCTATTAATGTCATGCACGGCATAGTGGAACCAACGCGCGTTTGTGAACTCCGGGGTATGATCAAGAAGGCAGAACACATGAGGGAAGTTTTGGCGGTTCAGCCTGCAATCAAGAGGGGGAAGACCGAAGAAAGAGATGTGCTCAGTTTCTCCTCAAGGGATCTAGAGCGCATTCAGACACCGCACAATGACGCCTTGGTGGTGACGCTCTGCGTCAAGGAATTTGATGTCAAACGGATCTTGATCGATCAGTGAAGCTCGGTCGAGATCATGTACTACGATGCATTCAAGCAGCTCAAGCTCCGTGATACAGACTTGGCTCCGGCAACTTCGCCCCTGGTTGGTTTCAACTCACAGCCGGAGTGGCCTTTGGGAAAGATTATCCTGCCGGTCAAAGCGGGATCCGTAGTCAAGCAAGTGGAGTTTTGGGTGCTGCAAGTACCATCTACTTATAACTTGATCCTTGGAAGGGGATGGCTTCACGCGATGCAAGCCGTGGCGTCGACCTACCATCAGGTAATGAGATTCCCCTCGGCTATGGGGGCAATCGAAGAAATTTGGGGAGATCAAGTCATGTCAAAGCAGTGCTTCGTGGCGGTCAATGGGAGCCGGGCTGCCAAAGGCTTTGTTTAAATGATAGAAGGACCGGAAGACCAGGGAGTTCTTGAGGATGTAGGCACCAGGGCAGAGGACAAAGCCGTTGAGGAATTAGTGGAAGTGCAAATTGATACAGAGCATCCGGACAAGTTCTTCCTGCTCGGCTCCAGCCTTACTACCCGAGAAAGGACCGAAATGGTTGAGTTTTTGATGGCCAACATCGAGGTCTTCGCATGGTCGCCTTATGACATGCCCGACCTTGATCCAAGTTTTATCTGTCATCACCTCAATGTCTTCCCCGGAGCAAAGCCAGTCATTCAGCGAACAAGGAGGTCAGCGCTGCATCACGCTGAGGTAGTTGCGGAGGAAGTGAAAAACTTGCTCAAGGCACGAGCAATTCAGGAAGTGCACTACCCTCGGTGGATTTCCAACACCGTAGTGGTGCCCAAGAAGAATGGGAAGTGGCGAGTTTGTGTCGATTACAAGACAGTCAACCGAGCTTGTCCGAAAGATAGCTTCCTTTTGCCTCGCATTGACCAGCTCGTGGACTTGACGGCTGGACATAATAAGCTCAGCTTCTTGGATGCCTATCGCGGCTACCATCGATTGCCATGCATGGGCCCGACCGAGAGATCACCTCCTTCATGACTCCAAGGGGACTCTTCTGCTACCGAGTCATGCCTTTTGGTTTGAAGAACACCGGGGCAACCTTTCAGAGGATGGTGACTAAGATATTTGCTCCGTTGCTTGGCCGGACAATGGAGGCTTACATTGATGATATGGTGGTTAAAAGCTGGCATCAAGCAGACCACTTGTCCGACTTGGCCGAGATGTTCGCCATTCTCAAAAAGCACAAGCTACGCTTGAATGCGTCTAAGTGCACCTTTGGTGTGGGGTCCGGAAAATTTTTGGGATTCCTAGTCACGAACCGAGGCATCGAAGCAGACCCCACTCAGATCAGAGCCGTGCAGGAGTTGAAACAGCCCAGCTCGGCTAAGGACGTGCAGCATCTGGCCGGAATGGCCGCCGCGCTTAATTGATTTATAAGCCGGTCATCAGATCGCTGCCGCCCTTTCTTTCAGGCATTGAAATCAAAGTTCTCATAGGATGAAGAGTGTGACCGGGCTTTGGCCAAGCTCAAGGAATATTTGTCTTCTCTGCCACTATTGGTTACACTGAAGCCAGGCGAGGAACTCGATCTTTATCTTGCCGTCTCACAGCATGCAATCAGTGCGGTGCTAGTTCGAGCTGAAGGAATTAAGCACCTCCCAATCTTCTACGTCAGTAAAACCTTGCTGCCGGCAGAGTCGAGATACTTACCATTGGAAAAGCTTGCGTTGGCATTGATGATGGCATCCAGGAAGTTGGCGCACTATTTCCATGCCCATACTATCATCGTTCTGACCGAGTTCCCCCTCAAAGCTTTGTTCGAACGGGCGGACTTCTCCGGTCGAATTCTTAAGTGGGCGGTCGAATTAGGTCAATTTGATGTTAAGTTCCAGCCGTGCACTGCTATAAAAGCCCAGACCTTGGCCGATTTCGTTGCGGAATTCTCACCTGGAACTCATCCGGTGTGCCCGGTCGGCATTGCCGCGGCAGATGATGAGGTGAACGCAAGCACGACCGAGACACAACAACTTGGTGGAGTTGGCGACGCAGAATTTGCGCGCCCCTCCGGAACACCCTCAGTTTGTAAAAATCCACCGCCCGGTGATGCGATGACGGAATTGGGTATCACCGACCAACCTGCTCTGTCCGGTACCGCATCACAAAGGGGGGAAGAAGTGGAAGCACTCAACACAGAGCCTGCGGCCAGAAAAATACCGCAACCTGGAGATTCGCCTACGGACTTGGGCATTGTAGATCAACTTGCTGAGTCCGGTGCCGAATCACCAAGGGGGGCTGAAGTGGAACCAGTTAGCACAGAACTTGCAGTCGAACAGCCGAACAACCGTGATCTTATCGACCTTCGAAACTCTCAGGACCCTTCAGAATGTTGGAAGCTCTTTGTGGGGGAGATATGGAAACTTTTCGTTGACGGAGCGTCGAACCGTCACGGCGCCGGGCTAGGTATCGTTCTTATATCGCCGGATGGCCTAACTATTGAACATTCTATCACTCTTGGCTTCCCAGCCTCCAACAACGAGGCTGAGTACGAGGTACTTCTGGCCGGACTCCAGAGCGCTCTTCAGATGAAGGCTTCCGAGCTAATGGTGTACAGTGATTCCCAGCTTGTGGTTAACCAAGTCACTGGGGTTTATGAAGCAAAGGATGACAGAATGGCAAAGTACCAAGCTCTGGTCAGGGAACACATCAAGCAATTTTAGGCAATCAGAGTTCAACAGATTGGCCGTGAAGAAAACAGCCGAGCAGATGAGCTGGCCGGTCTTGCTTCAATGGTTGATAGTACATCTCCTAACCCCCTGTTGATTGAATTCCTTCCACGGCCAAGTATTGAGGAAGCCGGGCAGACGGATGTGCTCTGCGCCGTGCTAGGTCCTTCCTGGATGGACCCTATAATCCTGTTTCTCAGAGACCGGACTCTGCCAGCCGACAAGAAAGAAGCGCACAAAGTCTGGGTGAAGTCAGAACGGTTTTGGCTCTCTCCATCTGGAGTGTTGTATAAAAAGTCCTTCATCGGTCCCTATCTGAAGTGCGTGCACCCGAGTAGCGTAAAGGCCTTCTTGTACGAAATTCACGAAGGCATCTGTGGCAGTCATATAGGGGGCAGATCCCTGGCCTACCGAGCTATTTCGCAGGGCTACTGGTGGCCCTGTATGCAGGCCGACGCACAAAAGCACGTTTGCAAGTGTGAAAAGTGCCAGAAATTTGCCCATCAGATCCATCAGCCGGCTAGGGAACTTCTTCCCTTCACCAGTCCTTGGCCCTTTGCAATGTGGGGGCTAGACATAGTCGGGCCGCTACCAACAGCACCAGGCAACCGGAAGTTCTTCATCGCAGCCACAGATTACTTCACCAAATGGGTTGAAGCTGAGCCCTTGGCAACAATCAAGGAGAAAGACGTGAAGCGGTTTGTCTGGCAGAATGTGGTCACGCGGTTTGGCGTCCCCAAGATTTTGATCTCTGATAACGGTACCCAGTTTGACGGTCACCTATTCAGAGGATTTTGTGAAGATCTAAAGATTGAATTCTACAACTCTACTGCGGCTTACCCGCAGTCCAACGGTCAAGCCAAGGCATCAAACAAGACCATCCTGGATGGGTTAAAGAAACGACTGGAGAAGGCAAAGGGAAAACGGGCTGAGGAACTACCCAGCATCCTTTGGGCATACCGAACGACCCCGCGGTGATCTACTGGGGAAACTCCATTTGCTTTGGCTTATGGCATGGAGGCGGTCATACCTTTGGAAATTGGCATGCCCACCCTAAGAAGTGAAAGTTTTGAGCCCGAGCTGAACGCCGAGGCTATCGCCCTGGAACTAGACCTAGTGGAAGAGCGTCGGGAGAAGGCCCTCATCCACGTGGCCGCCTACCAACAAGAGCTCTCAAGGAAGTACAACAAAACGGTGCACTCCAGACCGTTCAAAGTAGGTGATTGGGTTTTGAGGAAAGTTATGGGCAATACCCTGGTGCCAGGTGAAGGCAAACTAGGGGTAAATTGGGAAGGACTCTACAAGATAACCGGTCTGGCGGGCAAGGGGGCATACCACTTGGAGGATCTGGATGGTAGAGGAATACCCCGGCCATGGAATGCGGCCAACCTCAAACTGTATTATTTCTAGCTTTTGCTTTCTTTTTGTGCAAAGGAATTTTTTGCCTTACACTTCAGAATGTAATTCTTTTTGTCAATATATAGAAGTGTCTTCTTTGCCTTTAGCATTTTGTTTATTGCTTTTCAAATACTCAACCGAGATGATTTACTCCGGTTGGAAGAGTTGATGACTTGTTCAACTTTGAGGATTCCCAACTGAGATGATGACTTGGTATCTCGACTGAGGTGGCTGTGAGCAAATTTTTGATGCGGCTTCTTTTTTCCATCTCCTCGGCTTCTGTCAACCGAATTAGTGGGACGTCAGGCAGAGTTGGGTCTGGAGGAGGTGATGGTGCACGGAGAAAGTCTGTTACTTTACTTCGGCGTGGAGCTGAATATCTGTAAGTGGGGATGTAGCCGAGCAACTCGTTACAATCCCGGTGGTTGTAACGGAGCACGGTGCGGATGTCTTCAACGTTGGGGTATTGGTAGTTGGCTTGCAAGGCTTCAATTGCTGCAGGAGAAACAAGAAAAATGGTCAAGTACAGAGTAATGAAGAGGAACAATTGACCGAGCAAGATAGTACGGCTTACATGTGGAACCGAAGTTCTTGCTTATGAACTTGCCCGGTACTTCGGCTGTTTCATAATTACCAGTCACCCAGAAGAAATCGTCATCGTGCAGGTCCTTGTCAGGTGTATCGGTCACTATTTTTTCTTTGCCCGGCCTAATCTTAAGGTAATAGGCGAGATCATCGCCGCTGTGCCCAAGAGTGTACTGCCGCAATATCTCGGCTAAGCCTAAGTTTGTGCCTAGCCGGTTGTTAAGCTCGTGCACACCATTTATTATTCGGTAGGTGTTGGTGGACACTTGAGTGGGTGCAAGCCCGGTGCGGCGCAGGAACTCGATGATCAATGGGTTGAGTGGGAAACGAAGGCCTCCTTCGACAATTGATAGCACGGTGAAGGGGCACTCCTCTCTGCCCCAAGGCGTTGTCTCAATTTTTGCAAGCTCAAGGTGGACATCGGCCGGGATGCCGTACTCCTCCCTGAACGCAGCTGGGGCAGCCGGAGTATCTACGAGAAAGCGAAATTTCCCCATGAATGACCGGCTAAGTTAGCTCGGCTAAGGAGGTTTGGCACTGACTGGTGATTGTTGGCTGCTCGGTCTTTGAGAGCCTCAGAAATGGTCAGTGGTCCCCTTGGACTCTGCAGGAAAGGTTGTCAAGTGTAAGAGGGAGCGCGGTCGCGCGAAACGAGCTTGACTTTAGCTCGGTCATTGATTGTGCCAAACCACCTCAGTTGTGAAGGTTAGCCAAGGAGCCCGGTCGTTCAAGCGGTCCAGCTGTTAGCCCGGTCGAGTGACCAAACCCTTTGCCTACCCCGGTTTCTGAAGGTTGGGATAAACAGGTTATTAGCTCGGTCTAATTGAGTTTCTGGATCAAAGGAAGACCTGGAGCCCGGTCCGCCCCAGATCTTCAAGGTTCATCTGAAAAACTGAAGAACGACATGAACAGTCATGGGTTTGGGATGGTTTCGAGTGCCTATGTCCTAAAACTTAAGGATTATGTGCCCTAAAGTATGGAATAACAAGGGAAATAACAAAGAGAACTCGAAGAGCTTACCAGGACAGGGCGAGGATGGCTCCTTCAAGTACGAACACAGCAATGGCAAGCAAGGAAGAGGGGCACAGGAGCTCTGGAACGTTTGGAATGAAGGAATGGCAGTAAGAAATGAAGGGGAGAAGGAAATGGCATGTATATAGGCCCAAAGACCGCCAAAATTTTGAATGCCAACGGACGGCTGGTTGGCTGCTCAAGGACCAATGGAAGAACGCCATGTGTCCCCATTAATGGCAGCGTCAGAGTTGAGGAGACAGGAAGGTCAGATGAGGCGTCAACCGGGCAAGTCAAGAGGCAAGAAGGTCAGGCGATGCGTCGACCGAGCAAGAAAAAGCATCGAGAGCGGACATTAGCCCAGTTGGCCATGTGCAACTTGTGGACCGAGGAAGAGATTATCCCGGTCGGAACATATAATCCCAGTCACGCTTGCGCGGACGGAATTAAGGGGCAATTGAGAGGGAGATTTATGATCTAGAATATGGCCAGACAGATTTGGGCCGGACCGAGCTGTGCCGGACAGATCTGGGCCTGACAGGTTTGGGCCGGGATAATGTGGCAGCATCTGCTCGGTTAAGGCAGGCGTACTTGTACTACGCTATAGGGCTTCGTGGGATCGAGGCCGGTCAGATGAGATGTCCGGCGCCGGGAAAGGCGCGGATTGGACCGAGATATCTATGTTTGCTCGATAAGAAGACTGATGGCAGACAGCGTCAACTGTCCCGAGCTTGACTATGCCGGGATGCGGCCAAGCTCGATCCTCATTGAGCTTATCTAATGGAGTGCTTAGTCATGAAGCACAACACAGCCAATGATGGCCGAAATGAAGTTGCCCGGCTGCCGAGCTCCTAGTAGAGTGGGCTGGCAGTGGGTTAGGTGATGTTCAGCAAGGTTTGTGCTGACAGATGGGATAGCAGAGCCACGTGTCAGGAGATCACTGGGAGTAGATTTGGGGCGCAGAGGGTATATAGGCATGTCTGTGCCCTCCATACACGACAGATGAACATTTGGTGAGGCATACACTCAACACTTAACTCTCTCCCTTCTCTCTATCTATCCCCTGGTGTGTGTTCTAACTTGATTGTCGGAGGGGTTTTCCGGCCACACACCGCTGGGTAGCTCACCGCCTTTGTGTACGCAGGTGATCGGATAGAAGCGGAGCTTGGAAGAAGGGAGTACGGGCTTGCCTGAATATTTGGAAGAAGGGAGTACGAGCTTGGAAGAAGGGAGTACGGTATTGTTTCCCATGGGTGAGAGTCTTATTAATGAAGAGTCACGGTATTATTTCCCCCGGGAGAGGGCTTTATTAACAAAGGGCCACGGTGTATTTTCCCTCGGGCAATGACCTCGCTAAAGGATGCCATAATTACTTTAGAGAGGAGACAATCATTCATTCTTATCAAGATAGCACTTCAAAATAACATTCTTGTAGTAATTCAAAATACATTTCAACATATCTTTACAAAGATACTACGCATAGTGGGCTGGCACAGGTGTTGGACCTCGGATAACGACCTACACAAAACACATAACAGAGATACACATTGAAGTGTGTTAGGTCCCTACTTGTTACCAATTCCGCGAACAAACTCAGTTTTATAGAGTTGTTATTTTTCCTTGGTTTTGGTCTTCCCACTCGAGCGGGAACATTTGCGCTCGAGCGGAGATTGCACCCTCTCAGTAATTTGGCTTGTCTATACAAATACTGGGAGGCATGCTTTTGTGCTCGAGTGTGAGTTCCAACGCTCGAGCGGAAACTTGTTTTAATCACACGCGTTTTAGTGACTCCGCTCGAGCGGCAAGTTCTGTGCTCGAGCGAGGTATGCGGACTCTGTTTTCTATATATATGTGTTTAAGTCTTTTTTTAGGGTTAATACTTTTATATCTGCTTTGGGGGCTCTAGGGTTTTCTTTTGAGACTAGTTTGCTAGTTTTCCTTTGATGCTTGCTTGTGTGTTAAACTCACATGGTCGGATAATACACATCAAAGGGTTGTTTGAGTGATCATCTTCAAGAGTGTGCTTCTTCAGTGGAATCTGGAGATTTAAGCATGAAGCGTTCAAAGGTGTTCAAAGCTGTGCGCGGTCATTGAGTCGACTTGGATGTTGTGAAATCAACATCAATCAAATCAATCCTGAGACAAAGGTTGCAGTGGAAGATATACAAAGCGTTGAAGACAAATTGACAGAGTTTGGGCAATTTGTTTGAGTATTTTGTATTCTTTGTTTCCTTCATAGTGGATTGATTTGTGGCATTTCACCCGTGGTTTTTTAATCACAATTGGAGGTGCTCCAATTGCGATTTTTTCCACTTAAAAATCGTTTATGTCTATTTATTGTTTCTGAAACAACAATCTAAATCACTTTCATATGTGCTTGATGATTTAGATTGTTAGTTTTAATTGTTTGGGAATTGGTACAATTAATTCTTGATCTAATCACGAATCACTTAGGTTTTTCAATTGGTATCAAAGCAAGTCACTCTTTGTTTTTATCAAAACTATAAGAGTGTGATTTTGTGTGATTGGTGACATGGATTCAATTCGTGAAGATAACTCGAGCCATAGACCTCTGTTACTTGATGATACAAACTATTCTTATTAGAAAGCTCGTATGGGAGCATTTTTAAAATCTATCAATGAGAAAGTTTGGCACTGTGTGATCTATGGGTGGAGTAAACCTGTTGTCACCATTGATGGTGTTGATATTCCCAAACCTCTTGATAAATGGGACACATTCGATTATCAAAATTTGAGTTGGAACAGTAAGGCTCTCAACTCTCTCTTTTGCTCCGTCACACCAGAAGAGTTTCGACGTATTTGTACTTGTGAGGTAGCAAAAGAGGCTTGGGATATCCTTGAAACTATTGACGAGGGTACTACTTCTGTTAAAAGGTCGAAACTTCAACGTCTCACCTCCGCTTTTGAAACTCTTTTTATGCGTGATGATGAGATGTTTGATGATTTTTATGCTAAACTTAGTGACATCATGAATTCCTGTTTCACACTTGGAGAAAAAATCCCTAAAGCTAAGGTTGTTGGGAAAATTTTGAGATCTTTACCCGAGAGGTTCCAATCAAAAGTTACAGCTATTGAGGAGGCTCAGGATGTTGATACCCTCAAGCTTGACTAGTTGGTTGGAAACTTGCAGACTTATGATGCCCACTAGATTTCTAAGAAAAAAAAAAAAAAAAAGATAGTGTGGCTTTCACTAGTGCTCATGAGACTCCAAAAAACTCTGAGATTGAGTTTGATCTAGAGTTCGAGACGACGACTATGTTTACTAAATAGTTCAAAAAAAATTTAAAGAAAAAGAAGTTTAATTTCAAGGACCCTATTTCAAAAGATATGAGCAATGAGAAACCCAAAATTTTTCCATCAAAAATTGCTCCTAAAACTGAAAAGAAGACCGTGAGGGGGCAAGGGGTCAAGTGTTATGAATGTCAAGGGTTTGGACATATTGCTCTTAAAAGTCCATCGAAAAAGAATCGGAAGAAAGTCTACACAGTGACTCAGGATAATGAAAGCGGGTCAGAGCAAGAACCCGAAGAAACCGAATTCGGTGAAGACACAAATAGTACTTACATGGCATTCTAGTCTACTGTCACTCAACCTCCTCCAAAGCCAGTGGAATTGGCTCGTGGTCAGAATCTGCACCGTGCTCCTACCTTTAATGGGAGTAATTACTTGTTATGGAAGATCAGAATGAGGATGTTTCTGAGAGCTTACGACCTTCAGGGCTGGCTAGCCATTAAAGAGGATATGGAGAGCAATGACAATCTGAGCAATCAAAGAGTTTTGTCTACCATTCGTGAAGTAATTTCTGACAAAGAACAACAACGGATTGCTCACTGTACAAAGGCCAAAGATGCATGGGACATTCTGAGTCAATTTCATGAAAGAGGAGAGTCATCTTTACCACCATCTATCAATTTTCATGCCTTAGTTGCTCGACTGGATGAGATCCAGGAGAAAGAGGAGCAAAAAGAAGATGATGAAACTTCAGAAGACAATGATGAGATTGATGGTGATGACTTACAACAAGCTTATGAAAAGCTTTACGATGAATTTATGAATTTGTCCAAGATATATGACAAACTTACTCTTAAGCTCAAAGCATGTGAAAGCGAGAATGTCAAGCTAAAGGGAGAGATTGAAGCTGCAAAAAGGGATGTCATCAAGATCTCAAATGGCAGGCAAGACTTCCGCGGAAAGCTTCTAGTTTGTGAAACCGAAAGGAATGAACTTCTGAGCATCTATGCTACATTTGAACAGAAGATTGGAATCCTTGAGATGTCACAAGCCACGTTGGAAGAGCTGATTGGTCAGAAAAAGGAAGAACTCAAAGTCGCTAGAGCCACGATTGAGACGTGGAACAAAGGGTCAAAGACACTTGAAGGCATCATCGGGTCTCAACAAATGAGTGGTGATAAAAGTGGGATAGGCTATACTGCTACAACACTTCAAAAGGGCTAGGCCTCTACATCACATGATCTAAAGACTCAAGCAAAGGGAAAGCTCAAGGTTGATACTTCTCTTTATCAACCCAAAGGGAGTAAGATCGACAAACTAAAGGTAAAACTTGTGTTTGTTTGTCATCATTGTGGGAGGTATAGCCACATTCGTCCTTATTGTTTTGAGTTGTTTGGTAAAGTGTCTAAAAAGGGTAGAAATTCTAATACTCCTTGGGTTAGGAGACAACCTTAAATGTCTAGGCGAAACACCAAGATTCATGAGGGTGTTCACAACGCTAAGACGTCTACCGAGACTGCCAATCCTACTTCCACTAAGACCAAAAAGATATGGGTTAGAAAGAGGGACTTAACATGTTTCGTTGTTCACACTGCACTCAAAGCACGTGACTCACACATGTGGTATCTTGATAGTGGGTGCTCTCGTCACATGTCTGGTGACAAATCCTACTTCACATCTCTTGATAAATATGAAGGAGGAATTGTTACCTTCAGAGATGGTGGCACTTCTAGAGTCATTGGTAAGGGCTCTTTAAGTGTTACTCGTCTTCCTAAACTTGAAAATGTTTTGCTTGTTGATGGTCTTAAAGCTAATCTATTGAGCATTAGTCAAATGTGTGATTCCCATCATGAAGTATTATTTTCAAAAAATAAATGTGAAATTTTGGATAAGAAAGGAAATACTGTCATGCATGGGGTTTGCACATTTGACAATTGCTATAGGATTGTTACCTCTAATGATCTTACTTGTCATTCGGCCGTCAAAAGTAACATTGACTTGTGGCATCAAAGATTAGGTCACATGAATTTTAAAGACCTAACTAAGATTGCCAACAAAGAGCTTGTGAGAGGAGTACCCAAAATGGGTAAGAATGTGAACCATGTGTGTGGTCCGTGTCAACTTGGGAAGCAAACTCGTGCTCCTCATAAAAAGGTGAATAGTTTCACAACCAAACATCCTGTTGAATTGGTTCATATAGATCTTATGGGACCCACTCGCACTGAAAGCATTGGAGGTAAAAGATATATTTTTTTTACCTATTAATGATTTTACTCGTTTTTCTTGGGTAAATTTTTTAAGAGAAAAATCTGATATGTTTGATGCTTTCCAGGCCTTATTCCTTAAAATCCAAAATGAACAGGGTGTTTCTATTTGGCGTGTCATAAGAATCTGAATCGATCATGGTCGTGAGTTTGAAAATAGTTCGTTTTTGAATTTTTGTGATATGCATGGAATTAAGCATGAATTTTCTGCACCGATTACTCTACGACAAAATAGAGTTGTTGAGAGGAAGAATAGGGTTGTTCAAGAGATGGCTAGGGTCATGCTCCTTAGTAAGAAAGTTCCTCTAAAGTTTTGGGCTGAAGCCATAAATACTGTTGTTTATGTTATAAATCGTGTGTATTTAAGGCCCGGCCCGTTACAAACTCCATATGCATTGTGGAAGGGATTGAAACCTAATTTAAAATACTTCAAAACTTTTGGGAGTAAATGTTACATTTTCAAAGATAGAGAGTCTTTGGGCAAATTTGACTCCCGAAGTGATGAAGGTATTTTTCTAGGGTATTCAACCACTAGTAGAGCTTTTCGTGTATATAACTTGCAAACTCTATCTTTAATGGAATCGATCAATGTGGTTATAGATGACATAGGGTCTCCTACTTCAACGATAAATGAGAAAGAAAGTGATGAGTCTCCAATCTTGGACATTGAATCACAAAGTCAAAGGGAAGCTGAGGTCCAAGCTCAAGAAGGTGAGCCAGCACCAACTTCTAACGTAAGTCAGAGTCCAAAGAGTGCACAAAGAGACACCACTTCTGATGCTTCTGTCACCACAAGTCCAGAGTTCAAACCATTGGCAAGGGTGAAACTGAATCATCCATCTCAACAGGTGATTGGAAGTGTCACAGATCGAATGAAAACCTGAAGACAAATTCAGGACGAGGTATCTCATATGTGTTATGTTTCATTAATTGAACCTAAGAATATAAAAGAGGCCTTACTAGATGATAGTTGGGTCAATGCTATGCATGAAGAATTAGGTCAATTTGAACGTAACAATGTTTGGACTCTTGTCGCCAGACCTAGAGACATGAATGTGATAGGTACCAAATGGATCTTTAAGAATAAATCTGATGAGAATGGTATTGTGGTTAGAAATAAAGCTAGGTTGGTTGCTCAAGGCTATACTTAAGTAGAAGGTGTTGACTATGATGAGACGTTTGCCCCAGTTGCCCGTCTCGAATCTATTTGTATTTTACTTGGTGTTGCATGCTTTCTTGGATTCAAATTGTTTCAAATGGTTGTGAAAAGTACCTTTCTGAATGGGTACTTGAAAGAAGAGGCTTATGTTAAGCAACCAAAAGGGTTTGCCGACCCAAAATGTCCAAACCATGTCTACAAGCTAGACAAGGCTTTGTATGGGTTGAAACAAGCCCCTCGGGCTTGGTGTGATAGACTTACTACCTTTCTTCTTGATAATGATTTTCAAAGGGGTAGTGTGGACAAGACTTTATTTGTGAAACATACTAAGTCTCGTATACTTGTTGCTCATATTTATGTTGATGATATTGTGTTTGGATCCACTGCTGATTATGTTGTGAAATATTTTTCGGATTGCATGACACATGAGTTTGAGATGAGCATGATGAGAGAGTTGTCTTATTTCTTAGATCTTCAAATTAAACAGTCTCCTTCGAGTATATTTGTTTCTCAGACCAAGTATGCCAAAAATCTAGTGTCAAAGTTCGGTCTCGAGTTGGCCAAACATGCACGCACTCCCATGAGCACCAATCTTCACATTTCCAAAGATTCCTCTGGTATTGATGTTGATCCTACCCTTTATAGGAATATGACAGGGAGTCTCTTGTACCTCATAGCCAGTCGTCCTGACATTGCATTTAGTGTAGGTGTTTATGCCTGTTACCAATCCTGTCCTAAAGAGTCTTATTTTCTTGTAGTCAAACGCATCATTAAGTATGTTAACGGGACATTGGGTTATGGGATTTGGTTCTCGGCCGACACTACATCCGAAATCACTGGTTTTTCTGATGCCGACTGGGCAAGGTGAGCTGATGATCGGAAGAGAACATTTGGGGGGTGTTTTTACCTTGCGAATAATTTGGTTGCTTGGCATAGCAAAAAGAAAAATGCCGTCTCTTTTTCAAGCGTTAAGGCTGAGTACATTACTACAGGGAGTTGTTGTGCCCAAATGTTGTGGATGAAGCAAATGCTTCATGATTATGGTATGGACCAGAACACTCCCACCCTCTTTTGTGATAACACAAGTGCCATCAATATTTCTAAAAATCCGGTCCAACACTCTCGGACCAAACACATTGACATTCATCATCATTTTATTCGAGAATTAGTGGAAGAGGGCCTTACTGGTCCTGTTTGGTGTAGCTGTTGAAACAGATTATAGATTATAGCTTAACAGATTATAGATTATGACTTTAATCAGAAGCTGTTAATCTATTTGGTGTAGCTGTTGGATTATAGATTTAAGTTGCTGAGTAGTGTTTGTTAAATAAGCTGTGAAGTAGTTTTTTCAATTAACTTTTATTTTTTCTTATTCACTATTTGTCTACATTTCTCATAAATAATAATAATAATATTCTATAGTCCATTTGGGTCTTTTTCTATTTTTAAAAAAATAAAAAATAAAAAAATCTAAGAGTATAACCGTGAATTAACATGTGCACAGCAGAAGCTAATAATCAGAAGTAAGGGGTGAGCAGCTTCTCAGAATCAGCTTTTTTGACTTAAAATAAGTTGTTAGAATCAGAAGCTGTTTGAAATAAGTTTAACCAAATAGTCAAAAATAACTTTTTAAAAGCTAGAAACCATAAGTTGGCTAAAAAAAGCCCCACCAAACACCCCCATTGTTCTTGAACATGTATCCACTGAGCATCAAAAAGTTGATATTTTTACAAAACCCCTTGATCTTCTTAGGTTTGAGTTCCTTAGAAAGACCTTGGGTGTAGTGCTCAGTCACTAGGGTGTTACCTGTTACTTGAGTAGGTGTGAGTGATTGGTTTTATGTGTGCTTGGATGTTATAATCTAATTGTCATTGATTCTGTCATCTCTGTTTAGACTCATATGAACACCTCTCATGCTGCTTACAAAATTTCATTCTTCTTTATTCATAGCTCATTCTGAATGCCCATGCTCATTGATTTCATGATCTCATTCTGTACACATCCTTCAGATAAACTGTTGTAGGGGTTTCCGCACAAGTGATCAAAGTTCTCTATGGACCACTAACAGTGTATCTTTTACATTATTGGAGGAATTGACCTATATTGGTATATCATAGGTGATGTTGAGTCTCTTAACCATCTACCATTATTTTTTCACTTCCACGGTTCCTCCCTTAATTCGTTGAAGTCCGGGCATTGGGAAAAGGCTACTTCAGAGGCACCAACCAAGCCATCCTTACTGATTTCATGCTTCCTTGGTTTGGTTTCCATACTCTTGAGCGTGTATGCCACCAGTGAGTGCCCACAAGAAAAAAAAAATTTTAAAAAGGGAACTCATTGATTGAGAGGGAGCCTCCGTATTTACTCAACAAATTCCCCTTGATTCCTAGTGGTTTGACTTTTCTCTGTGATTTTTAGTTACTCTTGCCAGAGGTCGAGCCGTCCGATCACTACGACGATTAACTCTAGCTTTGTGGCCTCTCAAGGATTGCATACACATTTTCATTATGTGAGCTCTCATGTTTGTTTTTGAGTTGTGCATTCTCATAATGCTTATGCTCATTGATCAATTTTTATCGGATTTACTCATGATTTTGTGGTTCATAATGTCAAAATTTGCGAGTTTGCGAGCTTCATGGTTTGTGGATTATCTCATCTTAGTGTCACATACTTGCTAGTGTGCTCACTTCCTTTTGTTTCAGGCCCCACTTGGTAGTGTGAGCTGGTTTTAACTGCTCAAAAAGGTGGTTTTTGGTCCTTGGTTTTGTTCTTATCCGCTCGAGCGGACATTATAGTGCTCAAGCGCATTTTCACTTCATCCAGCATTTTTTTCAGTGTACGTGAGTTTCTGAGAGCAAGTCTTTTAAGCTCGAGCATACTTGTCTGCGCTCGAGCGGAGGGACGAGCATAAGTGAGTCCACTCGAGCATTAAGTCTCACGCTCGAGCGGCATGCCCTAGTATAAATTCCTTCCCCATCGTTTTAGACTCAATTTTGCCCCACATTTTGCGATTCTCTCTCTCTCTCTCTCTCCCCCTAGGGCTTTGATTGCAACTTGTTTGGGCTTTGATTTGGTCATCCTCCTTTGATTTCCTCCTCTGATTCATCCTTGGTAAGTCTTTCATTCCATATGTTTTAGTTTTTTTGTTTGCTCTATCTCTCTTTCGAACTGTTTGGGGTTTGTTTTGGTTTTTACTTTTTAGATTGTGTGTGCTTAGTCCTTGGCTTGTTCACTTGTGCACACATGTACACAGTAGGTTTTTGGATGTGGTTTTCATTCTATGCTATATGGGTAGATTGGGTATGTTGTTTTTTTTTTTAATCCTTGATAAACTCTTCACGTGCTTGTCTATCTACCCAGTTTTTTTATGCTCCATTGCTGCTACTGTGTGAGTTTGTTTGGCACTTTGAGTTTGTTAATATTGATTTTATTTCATTGAAATCTTCTCTAGCTTGGTTTTTTTTACTAATGTTTTTTTTCTTCACTGCTTTGGATTTGTTTGTTGGGGGTGTTTAGTTTGGTTAGTGGTGTTTTTGTCCATTGAGTTCGCTATGTCCATTGCCAAACGTAGGAAGTCCACAGTCTCTCGCCCCTCGTATAACACCGATAAATATCCATCCACCGATAAAGCCAAGTCTTTTCGCGAGTCTTTCTCCTCTAGGACAGTTCATCTAGAGCGTGATGTTCAACCCAACACTTTTGAGTCCATTCCTATTTGACCATTGTTCGATCCTTTAGGAGGTGAGTTAGTTCTGTTATTCTCTGGCCGCCAAAACCTTGATTGGGTCCGTAAGTTTTATTGTAACATTGAGGGTATTGATGATATTGGCCCTTCCTTTCAGACTTGGGTTTGGTCTAAGTCTATATCTGTTACCCCTGATCTTATTAGAGAGTGTAGACCCGACTTTCTTCGCACGCCCCCCTTTCGGAGAGGGCGCGAATTGGTCTTCCTACAGTTCGGACTCCTGTCACAATTCTGAATCTAATCTCGCAAAGTGCAATGTGAGACTGATAAACACCAAAGAGTCCAAATCTGGCAAATCGTTTTGGAAAATCGATTTTTGAATCAAAAAGCGCCAAACATGGATTGTTTTGCCAGATTGCAGAGTCGCCACCTAAATATTTTACTTTTGGGAAATTTAGGAAACCCTCACTCGTGCCAAAGGCCACGTGTCCGCCATCACCAAAGTTGCCCCGGCTCGAGAACTTGGGTACGAGAGGGGAAGGTCCTGAAATGAGCACCCCCGCTCGCCCAATCAAAGATCGGCCTCTACTAACATGATATGTTATTTTATAAACACATGTGTTCTTATCCGGTTATTAGCTAACTTACTATGTGATGCGCATGCATACAAGTATATACTAAATCGCAAAAATTGGAACAAATTCAACTCGTGTTTATTTTCGAAAATGGTTTGAAAATGCCACTCTTAAGTGGGCTAAAGCGTGGATTTGCCACCCTCAAGTGGGCTTAAAACAAGATGATTTGCCACTTCGCAAAGTGGGCTTAAAACTCACATTTGATGAATTGTTCCAATTCAAGTAATAAAGCCTTCATCCATAGGCATTCATGCAGTTCAGCACTTAAGCAAATAGCCTCATGGCAAGCATGCTAAACATGGTAACACTCACACTCATGTAAGGATGCTAAAGCGTAAACACTTACAGTGTACTCCAAGCCAAAAGAAAAGCTAGTTAGAAATCATGCATGATCCTAACTATACAACATGCCTAATGCAACACATGCAATAATGCAACTAAATAGGCTTGGCTACCTAAGATGGCATGTGAATGCAACAATTTGATACACGTATTCAAAGAAGTATTGAAATAAGATGCAGTTTGAATGATGCGCCGAACCCGGTGCATGCAAGACAAATGAATGAAGCAAACATGCAAGCATAAGGTATGCTAATTGAAAATGTCCCTAATCTAACCATCGAAAGCGGATAAATAAAAGGGAGAAAGACGTGGGTTGGAAGACATGCACACACACATGCACGCTTATTACAACATTAATTTGCCCTCTCAAAGGAGGGTCCGAATAATTAAGCTAAGCTACACTAAGGTAAGCTAATTATTACTAAACAAAAACTAATTAACTATTCTAAGCTAATTAATTGTTACAGATCGAATTGAATTCAAACAACTAGCCATTCTAAGCTATTAAGTACAATACTCCAATCAAATAATTAGCTAACAACTAGCTAGTTAAAGCAAGTTAAGCGGCCTCGCGGGCGAGGGAGATATGCATGCTCGGTTACCTTCCTCTCGAAAATGCATTGCCTTGCCATGAGTTGCCTCTATTTGCACTCGTAGTGAACTTAAAACATCATATGAACTTCCAGATTGCATCTGCCCCAACACAAGAACACTTTGGGCAATTTTCCCTGTAGGTGGCCGGTAGGCTACCTCAACTAGCCTGTCGGCCAGTGCAAGTGGTCGGTAGGCTAGTGGAAGTGGCCGGCCAGCCACTTCTTCTTCCAGAATTCTGCCTTTGCTGCAACAGAGAGCAACAGAGCCAAGACAATGTATTTGGCAAGAAATGTGTGTACTACCACCCTCTTTATCATGTCTCAAGCTCAAAGGAGTGTGGTACTTGGCTCTCGAGCCACCAATCAAGCATCTCAATGCATGATGGCGCAAGAACCAATCTTGTACAAGCTTAGTGAATGCGCATATAAGACTCAAAGTGCTTCCACCCTATCATGCATGATCAAGGGTGTCGACGACCAAGAAATGCGACACGTTTCATCACTTTGAGTATGAAATGTTCCACATTTCTTATGTTTGGATTAACGTCCGATCCAAACACAATGCAATGCAAACAACATGCTTATCTTTCACATGTTTTACTTGGTCCATTTCCTGTTTACTCATTTTAACTTACCAATTAGTCCATTAACCGGTTAAGTTCAATGTGATTGTCCTCTAATGGGAAAGATGGCCTAAGCCACAAGCACCTTAAGCATGAAAGAAGCCTCATGCTTTTGGTTAGTAGAAACCCTCAAGAGAAGGCTAAAACCATTAGGCATGAGTGCCTCAATTCCATGTTCAAGCTAACAAGGGGCTAAAGACCTCTTTCAAAGTGAATGAAAGAGTGAAACAATGGAGTGCAATGGCATATATTTCGGCATTGAAATGACATGCTAAATAACTTAAAATCATGCAAACAAACCATGCACAACATGTTAAGAGTCAAAAGCATTGAAACTAGTGAAGGACACAACACTAGAGGTATGCAATACAAAGTTCAAATAACCAAATCAGCTATGGACAGACCTAAAACATCCCAAATCAGTGGCCTAATCATGCTGAAACTTAGGCACAAAAGGCAAGAAAATCATGCGCACATGTTGGCTCGCAAGCAAGGCACAAAGCTTAACTCTTAGAAGCAATGAAGGAGTGACACATGCAAGAGTGTGGCAAAGATATATGCTCTGAAATCATATGCTAAATGATACTATATCATGGAAACATCACAAGCAAAGCATGCTAGAGGGCCTAAGACACAAAGCTAGTGAAGCTAACTACACTATAGCTATACAAAGCAAGTCTTAAGGGACCAAGACCACCCAAAACAAAGCTTCAGCATGCTAAAACAATAGCAAAAATGTGCTGGAGTTAAGCCAAAACAAGCTAGATCAATAGGCTAAATCATTATGCATATTAAGCTAGTAAGCAAGATTACACTACAAGTGTAAGAAACAAACAAGAGGTGCTCCAACCAGCCAAAAAAAGAGTTAGAGTAGGTCCAAAAAGTCACAAAAACATGTTTGAAATAAGCCAACACAAGCTACAAAAATATACTACTTTGTAATGCTAACTAGGCATGGCATAGAAAGACAAGGAGGGGAGGCCACCCCCTCCTATTTTGGACCTCAAAACAAACTTTCTACCACTGAAATTCCTCTGGAATTCAATGGTTTTAAGGCCAAAAAAGATGGACTCAAAAGCTTTAAAAAGAAGGTTCAAAAGGCTTTGCAAGCCAAAAAGCAAAGGGAGGAAACCACCCCTTAAGCAAACAAGGCTCAAACCACCATTTTAGAACCTTAAAAACAGAGATTTTTGTAGTTGAAAACCAGGCCAAAAACAGTTTGAAAAGGTGGCAAAACAAGCATGCAAAACAAAGCTTTAAAGGGACAAGTGCTTACCCTTGAAGCACATCAGCAAAACAGGTGCAAATCTGAGCCAAAACCAACTTTGAGAGCTTAAATAGGACCTCCAAGAAACTCAGCAACAAGGTAGAGGTGTTTGGTCTAGGGTCTCTTTGCAAGAGTGTAGGAAATTCTCACTTCTAAGCACAATATAGGAAGGGAAGAGGCTTCTAGAGAGAGAAGCTGAAAATTTGCTCACAAAATTATAGAGAGAGAGAGAGAGAGAGAGAGAGAGAGAGAAAGAGAGAGAGAGAGATTTTAGAGAGAGCGGCTCCCAAAATTGCTCACCTTTGCAAAATATGAGATATGGCCTTTATAGATAGCAAAACCATGAGCTTTGGTCGAAATATCTGAGCTAGGACAGCTGGCACATTGTGAAAACAGCTGGAGGAGAAATATCTACAAAAATCTGAGTTTTGGACAAAAGTAGCCGGTAGGCTACCTCAACTAGCCAGCCGGCCACCCCTAGTGGCTGACAGCAAAAATCTGCTCTGTAGGTCAAACTTCAAATGGGCATATCTCCTTCATCTAGACTCCTTTTCAGGTCATTCTAGTGTCCAAATTGAAGCCCCGGAAGTAAGCTTTCCAATGCCTCACATCAAAATTCTAAGTGTAAAAAAAGTTATGTTCCTTTTAGTGAAGACTGCTCATTTCTAGCTCAATCGAATTGATGCCCAACTTCAACCAACCATATCTCCCTTATCCGGACTCGGCTTTAGGAGATTCTTGAGTGTAAAATGAAGCCCCAAAAGTCCTCTTTCCAACTGTCATGGCCTCATAGCTGAAATCCAAGTGTAAAAATGGATAGGCCCGATTTAGCGAGGGCTGCTCGACTCTCTCTTAACAATTCATGCCCAACTTCTTCCCCAATTGGGTTTCTTCCCTCTCTTTCAATTTTCTTCAACCCCAAACCTCTAACCAAGATGTTTTGAAAGATTTTTCAAAGAGTTCACCTCTCTTTCATTTATTTCCACTTTGTCCTTGCTCGGTTTACCGAAAGGCGCAACATTTAACAAAATGCGAGCGTCGGAACATTGTAAGATCTTTTTCAAAAGCTATTTTGAAAGAGAGGGTTTTAAGGTCTCAAAATCATTTAGTCAAAATAGTTTTGGTCTGAAAAGGGGTGTGAGGTCGGGATTTGTCTCTCTCCTTGCCAAAGAAATCGAACGTTTGCCCTGCACCATCAAGTAAGTAATCAGTAGTGCCCAAGTCTTAAGGGCGGTCAAAAATAGGGTGTCTACAGAGAGCTCTTAGGCATGGACCGTGTTTTTCTGGAGCACTATGCTTTTTCTTGTCCGCCCCACATGTGATTTCAATGAGGTGGCCGCTATCTTGTGTAGTGCACCTCATAATTGGGTCAAGGGTACTTTGATTAAACAGTTTGAACTCCTTCTCCAGTTTCATCTGCTTAATCTTATTGTCTGTGCAAATGTCATAGTCACCACTCATTCTTCTGAAATCAATCAAGAACAAGGATTTGTTCTTTTCTGCATCACTCGCCATCTCTCCATTAATCTTGTCACCTTTATCCTTCTCAAAATGATAGCCGTTTTTGGGAACAAACAGCTAGGGTTGCCCTATGGTTGTTTGATCAACCGACTTTTGTCTCGCCTTGAGGTCTCGGTCTTTGAGGACGATGAGTATGCCACCCCTATTAAACCCTTCACTAAGAAGACTGTTTCTTAGAGTCGGACACATATTAAGGGGGAGTCTTCTAGGGCTGGTCCTTCTACAGGTGCTGAGGATATTCTAGCCAAGGAGGCGGAGATTGATGCAGCGACAACTGGTGCAGAGGAGGCTGATGATTATCCCCGAACCTATTGTGGCCAGCTTCGTCGTTTTGAGCAATCCGTGACTCAACAATTGGATCACCTAGATGCTCGCCTTGATGCCTTTGATGGCCGTCCTGGACATTTGGAGTAGTCCGCCGCCCAGACTACTCTTCAGCTTGCTCAAATTATCTCCTTGCTTCAGCTACAGTAACCTCATCCACCTCCAGTTGATCCTTGACTGTGCTTTTTCTTGGACTGTTTTTGTTTGACTCCTGGCCAAAAAATGGGAGAATTCATTTGGTACAGTTAGCTATATTTGGTACAGTTGGCTATTTTGCTATTTTGTTTTAGAACTGTATTTTGTATTGCTACAGTTAGTGTTTTGGCACTGATACATTGTTTCATCTATTTTAGAACTGCTGTAGTTATTTTGTTTGTTTTCATATCTGTTGTGTTTTATTATCTTATTGAGTTCCACAATCTTATTGAGTTCCATAGTTCTGTTTTTATGTGGTATATTTGAAGTTGTTTCACAAGTGGATGATAGATTGTTCTAAATTGTTCAAATTCAAACTATTTGTCCATCAAATCGATTTTTTGTGGTTTTGCGGATTCTGTTTTGTGTTTGATAGGTTGTGTTAGTGAGTGTGTCTAGTGCGTGTGCTTTTAGGAAAAATTGTTAGAAATTTTTTTTCGAAAATTGACAAAAAGGGAGATTGTTAGGTCCCTACTTATTGCCAATTCTGCAAACAAACTCAATTTTATAGAGTTGTTATTTTTCCTTGGTTTTGGTCTTCCCGCTCGAGCGAGAACATTTGCGCTCGAGTAGAGATTGCACCATCCCAGTAATTTGTCTTGTTTACACAAATACTGGGAGGCTTGTTTTTGCGCTCAAGCGTGAGTTCCAACGCTCGAGCGGAAACCTATTTTAATCACACGTGTTTTAGTGACTCAGCTCGAGCGGCAAGTTCTGCGCTCGAGTAGGGTACACGACCTTTGTTTTCTATATATACGTGTTTAAGTCTTTTTTTTAGGGTTAATACTTTTAGATCTGCTTTGGGGGCTCTAGGGTTTTCTTTTGAGACTAGTTTGCTAGTTTTCCTTTGATTCTTGCTTGAGTGTTAAACTCACATGGTCGGATAATACACATCAAAGGGTTGTTTGAGTGATCATCTTCAAGAGTGTGCTTCTTCGGTGGAATCCGGAGATTTAAGCATAAAGCATTCGAAGGTTTGTGCGGTCGTTGAGTCGACGTGGATGTTGTGGAATCAACATCAATCAAATCAATCCTGAGATGAAGGTTACGATGGAAGATATACAAAGCATTGAAGACAAATTGACAGAGTTTGGATAATTTGTTTGAGTATTTTGTAATCTTTGTTTCCTTCATAGTGGATTGATTTGTGGCGTTTCGCCCATGGTTTTTTAATCACAATTGGAGGTGTTCTAATAGTGATTTTTTCCATGTAAAAATTGTTTGTGTCTATTTATTGTTTCTGAAACAACAATCTAAATAACTTTCGTACGTGCTTGATGATTATTTAGATTATTAGTTTTAATTGTTTGGGAATTGGTACAATTAATTCTTGATCTAATCACGAATCACTTAGGTTTTTCAAAGTGCACGTTTGAAACAAATAGCGTATCTTACTTCGATTCTCTCACGTATGTTTCTAGCTTAATCCATGGCTAAGGATGTCTAAATTATGCTAACGAATGCCTAAAAGGGCATTAGGATGCAAATATGCACTTATGAGTGTTTGTCAAAAATTGCTGAAAATAGAGTTTTCGCTCGAGCGCAACTTTGGTCGCTCGAGTGGTGTGGCCTGACTGCAAAAGTACTGGATGGTGTGAAAGTAGGCTCGATGTTTACACGAGCCAAGTGCAATACAAAGTCGAGTTCGCTCAAGCGCACACTTGGTCGCTCGAGCCAACTGCAAAAGTCTGTAAAAATACTAGGAGCATGCAAGGTTTGCTTTAGCCACAGATACTTTGCTCGAGCAAACTGGGCAAATTATAGGTTTTCCAAAATTGAATTTGAAGTTCAAAAATGCATTATTCATGTTCAAAGCTTTCATGGCTAGACCCAAAAGCATAGAAACTCTTTTAGAAACTTAAAAATGGAACTCATTTGAAATCATATGTTCAAAACCTTTGTCAATTCTCAAAATCAAACCCAAACTCATAATTCTGACCATGCATGTGTTTAATTCAACTCTTTTCTTTTTAAAACACTAATATATGAGACGAGAAGTGTAAAAACTATGAAGAACCTTCAAAGATGGTAAACATAGCTTCATGCATGTATGAATGTTTGGAAATCAAATCCAAAATTGGTAAATTAATGCATGCATGTACACAATTAGCTCATTTCTACCATATTCAAGTTGTTTCTAACATTTTCTTTCCAATTACATGCAAATGATCCTACAACTTAGTAAATTCAATTTCTACATGAATTATCTGCAAGACTAATGGATGAATTCCATACCTAGAGCTTGAATTGAGATGTTGCTAGCTTAATCACTTCAAATCTCCTTCAAATTCTCTACAATAACTCTACTCTCTCTAGAAGTGTTGTTCTCACTCTTACTCTAAATTTTAGCTCAAATGATGTCAAAATGAACTCTTAAACATGTTTAAGGCACACATATATATATATATGAGTAGATTAAGTTAAGCTAATCAAATGAGATTAGTGCAAATTAATTAAACTTAATCCTAAATAATCATAATCAAGTCTAATTGATTTATTCTATTTATTTTGATCCGAATCAAATTTTAATTAAACTTGCCATAAGGTTCTAAATATTCCAACTAACCTATTGAACTAGTCAATTTTGATTTCTGAATCTGTTTAGGCTTCAATTTCGAATTCTAAGTTGGTGGTCTAACAGATTCCAAAGATAGACAGACAAACACAACTTAAACACATAATCATGCAATTATGCTCACTAAAATAATATATAAAAATAATACGTATGTCGGGGTCATCACAGTATCTCAGCCTTAGAAAGTTTGGTCCTCCAAACTTGAGTTACCTCCATTTGGAAAAGATTCTGGATAGCGTTGTCTCATTTAATCCTCTTTTTCCATGTAGCTTCATTTTTGTAGTGTTCTTTTCATTCAACTTTCACCATAGAAATCGATTTGTTCCTCAACTGCTTGACTTGTCGATCAATAATCTGAATTGGCTTTTCTTCATAGATCATGTCATCATCAAGCGCTATTCGGTTGTAATCTATGACATGGAATGGATCTCTAAGATAACTGTGGAGCATTGGCACGTGAAACACATTATGAATATGTTCCATTCATGGCGATAGAGCTATTCGGTAAGCAACAGGACTAAGCCTTTCCAGAATATAAAACGGTCTGATATAACGTGGAGTCAATTTCTCTTTTCTACCAAACCTTGTTTGCCCTTTCATTGGCGTTACTCTGATGAACACATGATCTTCCACTTCGTATTCCAAATCCCTCGTTCTCTGATCCGTGTAGCTTTTCTATCGGCTTTGAGCAGTCTTGAGCCTTTGTTGAATGATCTTTATCTTTTCAGTTGTTTCTTGTACAAGTTTAGACCCATATAACGCCCTATCACCAACCTTAGTCCAACAAACTGGACACCTACATTTCCTTCCATATAATGCTTCGCATGGTGCCATACCGATACTAGCGTGGAAACTGTTATTATATGCAAACTCAGCCAACGGTAGGTAAGTTTTCCAACTGCCTTGGAATTCTAAGACACATTCGAAGCATATCTTCCAATGTTTGAATAGTTCTCTCAGTTTGTCCATCGGTTTGTGGATGAAAAGCAATGCTAAATCTCAAATCTGTGCCAATTTCCTGTTGCAGACTTTGCCAAAATCTAGAAAGAAATTTAGGATTCCTATCCGATACAATAGGCACTTGAACCCCATGTAAGCGGATAATCTCATCAATGTAGATAGTAGCAAGTCTATAACCATTAAACGAAGTTTTCACAGCAAGAAAGTGAGTAGATTTTATCAATCTATCAACAATAACCCATATAGCATTCATACCTCTAGACGTGCGAGGCAGACCAACAATGAAATCTATGGTTATATGTTCCCACTTCCATTCTAGAATAGGAAGAGACTGAAGTAAACTTGCCGGTTTCTAGTGTTCAACTTTTACTTGTTGGCATTGGAGGCATTTGGAATTGTAGTCGGCAATTTCTCTCTTCACGTTTGGCCACCAGTATACTTGCTTCAAGTCTTGGTACATCTTAGTATTTCTCGGATGCATAGCAAACATCGACTTGTCGACTTCTTTTAAAATTCTTCTTTTCAATTCTACATCATTAGGAACACAAAGTCTTCCTTGGAACCTCAATACTTGATCTTCAATAGTGAATCCCAGTCTGGACTTGGTTTCAAACTCGTCACACATTTTCTTGAACAACTGATCTTCCCTCTGCTTCTGTTTGATCTCCTCAATGATAGTTGGTTGTGCGAACATTGCAGCCAGCACACTGTCTTGTTCATAACACACAACTTCTATTTCAAGTCTGTCTAGATCTTGCAGAAGTTCCCTTCGGCCTATAAGTAACCACGCCATAGTCCTCGTATTCTTTCTGCTCAGTGCATCAGTTATAACATTAGCCTAACCCAGATGATAATGAATCTGTAAATCATAATCTTTGATTAATTCAAGCCATTGTCTCTGTTGCATGTTTAATTCTTTTTGGGTAAAGAAATATTTCAACCTTCTGTGATTCGTATACTGTAATAACCCACATTTATGTCTTAGTCATGTTCATGTGCATTTGCATGATTTTGTCTTGTTAAGCTTGCATTTGTAGACTTAGACTTGTTTTGCCTAGGTAAGGTCCTTGTCTTGTTTGATGCTATCATGTTTTGCCTAAGTATTGTATGCATGCCTTGTTCCTTGCTTCGTGCTGCCTCAAGCCTAGGTCATGTCAAGCCTATGTCATCTTAAGCCTAGGTCATGTCAAGCCTATGTCATCTTAAGCCTAGGTCATGTTAAGCCTAGGTCATGTCAAGCCTAGGTCATCTCTCCTTGTTGTCTCAAGCCTAGGTCACACCTTTGAACCTCTCACACCTAGGACCATCCTGGAACCACTTTGGTTGATCTCCACCATCACCTAGGCATATTGGCCGAGATGTCATCATCTAGGCCGAGGTGTGCATCACCTAGGCTGAGGTGTGCATCACCTAGGCCGAGATGTGTATCATCTAGGCCGAGATGTTATCATCTAGGCGTTCTAGATCTTTGATCCTTGCACCTAGTGATCTTGTTCCTGGATTGGTATGACCTAGACCGAGGTGTGGCACATCTAGGCCGAGGTGTGGCACAGCTAGGTCAAGTGTTATCCTTCCTAGCCGAGATCATTGAAACCTTTTGCCCGAAGCCTTGTCCTAATCCGAGATCATTACCTGCCGGAGTGCCCATGTCACCTTACTTGTTATATATACTTTGTCATACCCTTGTATTGTCATTCTGTCACCTTTTTGAGGAGAGCCAACCAGTCGTTGCCATGTGTCCCAGCAGAGGGTTAAGTCAGCCGGTAGAGAGAGAAAACATATCATTTATCATATCTTTGTCCTAAGCAGGGAGAGAAGCTCTAGGAGAAAGGAAGAAGTTCTTAGAGGGAGAGATCTAGATTCCAAGCTTGATCTTCACACCTTGAACCGTTAGATCCGTATTTTGAGGTTAGATTCTTGATCTACTCTTGTTGTTCTTTATGTTGATCTAATCACATTGCATGATCTAGCATGATTCATAAGCCATGCATTGATTTAAAGTTTGGTTTTAGAAAGAGAAAATGATGTTCATGTGTTCTTGAAGAAAAGCCTTGTTTTGATCCGAAAGTTTATACCGAGTTCCATGTTTTTGTATTTGTTTTCATCAAATCTCCAAGTATGGGTACCAAGGTCCATGTTTTTGAACTCATATAATGAAATCTCAGATTTTGGAATAAGAAGTTATGATTTTAGCATTCATGTTCTTCAAGGGAGGAAACCCAGATTTCCAGACTTCACCTTTCCCTAGGTGTGGTCACCGAGACCACTCTTGCCTAGATCTCACACCTAGGCCAAGCATCGTATCTCACCTGGGCCTACCTTGCATGATCACTTGCACCATTAGCCTATCTTGCATGCACACCTAGGCCAACCTCTGCACACCTAGGCTAACCACTGCACACCTAGGCCAACCATGGTACACCCTTGCCGGCACCTTGTAACACCTCGGCAGACAGCTGCACACCGAAGCCTAGGTGACCACACCTCGGCCAAGAGGTGTAAGACCTCGGCCAAGACCTCCCGGGTTCACCCAGCTAGGTTATTTTTGCCTAGATCATCTCTGTGCATCCATTCCAAGACTTGGTTGGTACCCAGCATGTTTTCCCTAGATGAAAAACAGTGATTTAACTCCCAGCACATGTTTTACTTTGTCTTGACTTGGTTTTGGAAAGAAATGCCGGGATCATTTTCATTCATGTAAAGCTTGTTTTAAGGATGCATTGCACAACCATCTTTGAGCATTCCTTCTTGTCTTCTTGAAGTGCATTCAGTAGACTTTATTATGTATTTGTAGGTCTTGGATCCTTGCCTTAATCCCTACAACCGAAGAGCTATGTGAGTGGTATTTTTAATAAAGCTATGTTATAAAGTTTTGATAAAGCTTTGCTTCATTTTGGAAAAGTATTTGATCAAGCATGAATGATTGTCCTCTAATTTTTGTACCAAGTATTATGTTTGTTTTGATGACATTCTTGGAAAGTCCTTAGTGCTAGGGGACTATAATGCAACTAGTACCCTTGTTTGAGATATCTCCCTTGCCACCGACGGTCTTGTACGGGTGGGTTTGTCTAATCGATTCCGGGTCGATTATTCCCTTGTTTTGTCAGGAATGTCATCCATTGTATTATGTAGATGTTATTAAACATCCCAAGAAGATTTGAAAGACTTTGATTGATGAACTTGATTCATCCCGTGTTTTGTTACAAGCTATGATATGTATTGTTTTGATAAAGATCTCGGATATCATTCATTCAAACCTTTATTAATTATATCATTCACTGAGTATCCAAGCTCACCCTCCTCTTTATATATATGTAGGTGGCAAGCAAGAAGGCGGTGACGCCTAAGATGTTATGTGCAAGATGTTTTGATTCATGTTTTGTATTATCTTGAAGATTATGCTTCTTAGTTTGTAACTCATTTCTTTTGTATATTTCGGCTTGAAAAGCCTTTTGATCAAGATGTAACATGTACTTTATTTTATTTGTATCCAAGTTGTAAACCATGTTAAAATGTATGTCATTTCATTTAACCTATGCACAGCTCTTATGGACTAATTAGATTTAAATTTATTGCTTCCGCACATGTAAGCCCCTTATGTATACTCTGATTGTGTGTGAATTTTTGTAAGTTGGCCTCTAGTAATCTCGGATTACTGGCCATCATGGCACCATTCTACTAGGGGCGGAATGGGGTCATGACATATACATTTCATATTTAGCCCCATACAAGTAATGGGGCCAGATTTTCAATGCAAATATAATGGCAGTAAGCTCTAAATCATGCATTGGGTAATTCTTCTCATGTGGTTTCAATTGTCAGCATGTGTAAGCAATCACCATGCCATTCTGCATTAAGACACAACCTAGACCTTTGTGAGTTGTATCACTAAAAATTACAAATCCTTCAATACCTAAAGGTAAAGTAAGAATTGGAGTTGTAATTAGTCTCGTCTTCAATTTTTGGAATGCAGATTCCCTTTGGTCCGTCCACATGAATGGTTCTCCTTTTCGGGTCAATTGTGTCAACGTACCAAACCTTGGAAAAATCCTTGACAAATCTCCAGTAGTAACCTGCTAAACCCAGAAAATTTTGAATTTCTGCTACATTAGTTGGAGTAGACAAATTAAAAATTGCTTCAATTTTTCTGTGGATCTATAGATATCCCAACTTTATTAATAACTTGCCCAAAAAATGTAACCTTATTAAACCAAAACTCACATTTCTTGAATTTTCCATACAGTTGTTTCTCCTTAAGTGTTTGAAGGATTATTCTTAGGTGTTGTTCATGTTCCTCTTTACTCTTTGAGTAAATTTGAATGTCATTAATAAAAATCACAATAAACTCATCTAAAAATGGTTTAAAATATGGTTCATTAAATCCATGAAAGCTGCAGGTGCATTGGTGACTCCGAAAGGCATGACTAAAAATTCATAGTGTCCATTCCTAGTCCGGAAAGCAGTCTTCTCTATGTCCTCGGCTTTAACCTTCAATTGATGATATCCCTTGTTAATCAATTTATGAGCCTTCATTGCAGAAATTAAGTATGGTGGCGGAACTACACCTTTTCCCTCAAACTGAAACTCATTTTGTCTTGGAGGTCGAAATATTAAATGCTTAGAGGCACAATCAATAGTCGCATAATATTTGGATAGCTAGTCCATACCCAAAATAATGTCAAAATGAGTCATATTCAAGGGCAATAAATCAACATACAAGACAACAATCTCAAGTAAAATTTCACTTGCAGGGTAAATAGATGAATACATCATAGATCCTCCTGATGGTGATGACACACATAGTATATATATCAAGGTTTCCAAAGGTCTATTCAATTTATGAGCAAATAGCATAGAAATAAAAGAATAGGTAGACCCTGAATCAATCAAGATATACGCATACTACCCACAAATAGAGTGTACCTAAAACCACAGTCTCTGTATTTTGGGAGTCCCCTGGAACAAGCGAAAAAACCCTTTCTTGTCTTTGATTGTCCCTCGTTGTAATCAGAGTTGCATTGGCCCTTACATTCGGTGTTGATCCAGTAGAACTTGTAGCACGTTGGTTATTACGTTGTCATGGTTGTGGACATTCCCTCGCTATGTGTCCCACCTTTTCACACAGAAAATAAGCCCTTGTAGTTTGATAACATACACCTCGGCGCTTTGTCCCACAATCTGGACAAACAGGTGCTAAATTACCACTTTGATTTGAACTACTTGAGTTTTCCGATTTTGTTTCTTAGTCGTTGCTGAGGTTACCTCTTTGTTCAGATTAACATTTTACCTTTTACCCCTCCAATCAAAATTTCGATTACGAGTAGCCATATTTTCCTTTGACATAAGAGCCCTATCTAAAACATCAACATATTTGGGTAGTTTTAACACATTAATTTTTTCAAGAATTGAGTCACAAAGGCCTCCTTCAAATTTCCTGGCCTTTTTGTAATCTATGTCAACCTTATGTAGTGTGAAACGTGCCAATTCTATAAGTTGGGCTTCGCATTAAGCAACTGTCTTGTTCCGTTGCTTTAGTTGCTCAAATTCGAATACCTTTCTATCCCGAATACATTGTGGGAAATACTTCTCATGAAAGATTTCTAGGAATCGGGCCTAACCAATTTCTTTGTTATCATCACAGATTAACATCCACCATCTTCTCGCTTCATCATCCAAAGTAAACGTAGCCAACAGAACCTTTTACATCTCAGTACATGGAAACACCTCAAATAATTTCTCAATCCCCAAGACACAAGCTTCAATCTTGAGCGGATCTACTCTTCCATGAACAAAGTGGCTTTATCTTTTTGAATACCTTGGTGAGGGTAATGGTTCGGTCATCTGTTTGATAGTCCTGTACCGGTGGTGGTACAGGTATTAGAGATGAGGGTGGTGGTTGTTGTTGTCTTAAGCTTTCAGCCATATCATGCATCATTCTGTCCATTCGGTCAAGTCAGTTAGAGGTGGATTTCTCCAATTCATCACCTCTTGTTCTTACCATTATCAATATGAAGCTTGGTATTATAATAAACACAATGTATGCACACATAATCATATACACATTTACAAAAGCCACATCTTTCTTGTACTAAAATGCACATGAATGCAATCCTTAAATCTTTTCTTGACACCTTATTGCTCAATGGACAAGTGAGTGAGGTATAACTCGTGTTTTGATACCAAACCCGAACCCTCCTCTAGAGGTTTAGGCCGTGATTGGCCAGTAATCCCAGATTACCCGGCCTCAAAGATAAAAACAGATAATTAGTAATAGTAAATGGGACATTGTGGAAGCAATATTAAAACATATCTATATCCATCGAGCAATGCATACATGCAAATTTTGTAAGTATTTAAAACTTAAAACTTCATATATACAATCTTATACATAATATCATCCAAGACAAAAAAAAAAGTCCTCAAAGAACAAAAACAAAATAACTAGAACAATAAGATTGGCACAGCTTGGCTCCACTTGAGTCCAAGTTCGCCCCATCACTGAGGCGCTCACAAAAGGTGGACTCTCGAGGTTCCTCTAGACTTGATGTGTCACACCCCAAACCCGCCCCTAAAAGTTTGGGCATGACCTATTCAGAAGTGGACACTTAACCTGTTGTACATAACATATGGGGCCTGAACGGAAGCATCATATATTATAAAATAACATGAAATAAAAGAAACTACATCCATTGAGCGACTACTATCATGCCAGGATCACAAATAGTGCATCAGATGGTAAATATTTACATACACATATACAACCACCGCCCCTTGTTTGGGCGTATAACAAAAACATTGGAAACATATGATAGACAATCAGCGTACAAGCTAAAAACTTAGCAAAACTCCATAAAAATGGGCAGGCTACATCCAAATGCCTGGACACACAGAGGTTGACAAGAGAGAGACGAGCATCGAGGGTTAAGGCTGACCTCTAGATTTGCTACCTACAGAATTAGACAAAATACAGAGTGAGATAATCTCAGTGAATAATAGTCCTTTAATAATTCAATGATCAACTTGAATTCCAATGCATATCAATGCGTATATAATGCAAAATACATGTAGTTAATCTTATCCTGTAATTGTTTCCAGAACGGCCTTGAGCCCAGCTTTCAAACAGAATGGCTTTAAGCCCTTGAACAGAGTGGCATTGAGCCCAGTCTTGCATGTATGAACTCAAGAGGTGTCTCGCACGGACTCTAGAGGAGACTCACACTGTAGCACTTAGTTCCGTACAACACTTTGTTTCATACCATAACAGTGGCCATAGGCCTAACAGAGCTTACAGATTGGCCATAGGCCCAGATATCACAGAACGGCCATAGGCCTCACAGATTTCACAGAACGGCCATAGGCCACACAGATTTCACAGAACAGCCATAGGCCCAGACATTAACAGATCAGCTTTAAGACCAGTTCATATATGTATGGACTCAAGAGGTGTCTCGCATGGATTCTAGAGGTGACTCGCATTGCAGCACTTAATTTCGTACATCACTTTGCTCCATAATAGAAATTAATAGGTCTTAAAAACAGAACAATTCATATCACATCATGGCATAAACAAAATGATTAAACAGAACAAAATAATTTCAGGTTCATAAGAATATAATTCCATAATAGTGTTCATAAAGTACCCCATGGTTTCTTACAAGTTGACATAATTATCTTATGTGTATCAGAACATTAACAATGCTCATCGACAGAAGACACATGTATCATTACAGTACGATCAGTGGGGATAGAATAATTCACCTTATAATCGTGGGTCACATAATAATGGTATTGATTTCCAATTCTTTCCTCAGGTTGAGTCATTCATAGGTCAATCCGATATTTATCATAGTTCCCTAACAGTCACTAACGTGTAAAGCAACCTATAGTTTTATTTGATTATTATTTCCGATGAACATACTAGGTAGATATCTATGTCATAAGACGTGTGTTGCATCATACAGACTATAGAAGTCCCTGGTAGGACCTTCAGAATCTCATGTTTCTGGTAAGCGGGGTTTACATTCACAATTTCTTTCTGTCATCCAATTCCACAGAATTAACAATACGTATGCAATTCTTATGCAGGGTCATAGGTAATTTTACAGATTATAGCACATTAATGATGGCCATTAATCGTAACCGGAACGTAGAGTAGTTCTAGAGTCATACCGACGTACACAAAGTCCTTCAAAACCTTTCAACGTTTATATAAGTTCATCCTGGCTTCTAATTAATATAAATGTTAACGTAATTACTTGCAAGGAACAGAGCGTTAATAATAGGAATTATTAACGGTAAGTAAATGCATGATTACAGTATTACTACTCACAGTGCTGTAGCGAAGCACTTGTTCCTCCCAGGTTATGACCTACACACATGCACAACTTACACATTAGTTCTTTTTCTTTCTCAATTCATTTCCTGCTTCATCTTACTTCGAATGAATTTACAGGTATCTTAAGAACATCAAACACAGATTTTAAAAATACCAGAGAGTCTAACACATAAAACAGAGCAGACAGATTTTTCTGGCATGGGCCGCATGTGCGGCAGTGGCTCCCGCACGTGCGGCAATAGGGCCCCGCACATGCCTTTTTTTCAGTGCCTTCAGCCCAATTTTCCCTGTTTTCCGCACGTGTGGCTGTGAGCCCCGCACGTGCGGCAAGGCTTCCCGTACGTGCGACTATGAGCCCTGCACGTGCGGCAATTCTGACCAGTGCAGTCTGAAATTTCAACAAAAACTCCCTCTTGGTAGATATATAAAGCAAGCTTAAAATAGATAAACTTAGCACAAAAATATAGTTCAATCACATAAAAATTAATCACAAACTTGCTTAGATTCTTAATCATTTTGAATCCATAACCATAATCAATCATAATCCAATTCCTTTATGGTGATGGCTATCATTGGTATGTGATCAATATATGTGTATCATCATGTGAATTCAACATGGAAAACAAAGAGTGAAATATAAGCCCTTCACATAACTCAAATGAGTTCCCAACACAACCAAATGGAAAGAATAACTTCCAATTAAACACTTATCAAACACATGATCACAATTGCAAACCCTAGGTTACATAAATATGAATAAATCTCACTCAAATTCAAGAGAAGAATTGTAGAAGATGAATAACCTTACTTTGAGCTTAATCTCTCAACTTTCCTTCAAGTTTCCAATCTTCTTCCTTGCTAATTTCTCCTCCTCCTATCTAACTCTCTTCTTTTCTCTAACCTTCTCTCAGGAGTTATTTAATATGATAACTCTCAATCAAATAAGTGAAGAACATAGATATTTATATATTTAAAGGTGTATAAGGACGAAATTTAATCAGTTTAATCATTCCAAATTGAAATTTCACAGAAAATCATATTATGACCTAAAAATCATGCTGACCTTAAATATAAAACCAATTTCATAATATTAAGCTTCTGAGGCTTCCAATTTCTGATTCAAACATTAGGAGTGCAACAGATACTCCTCTTCATGGATAGATATGCATTTATAAGCATCGCTTAATTAAATTTAATTTCACATAGAATTTCACAGTGGCACTTAAATGTACAGATTAAGGGACTGAAAGTGTACCAAAAACATATATGAGGGTCGGGTTATTACATGACGCTCCATATGTTCACCGACATATATATAGAGGAAGGGGGTGAACTAAAGCCCAGTGAATAATATCAGCATAAAGAGGTTAAATGAATGATATTTATCATAATACAAAGCATATATCATAAGCTTCGAAACAAATCATAAATAAGTACTGAACATATCAAAGTTCATAAATCATATTTCATATGTGGTACATCCAACAATGCAAAGCAAAGGGCCTAAAGGCATAACAAAGGGACCATAAAGGTCAAGCAAAGGGACCACTTGGGTTAACATCAGAGATCTCTGTACACATATAACGAAGGGCCATGGTATTGTTTCTCCCAGGCAAGGGTCTTATTAACGAAGGGCCACGTTATTGTTTTCCCTGGGCGAGGGCCTTATTAATAAAGGGCCACGATATTGTTTTTCCTAGGCGAGGGCCTCACTAAAGGATGCCACAATTACTTTTCAAAAGAGGCAATCATTTATTCTTATCAAAATAACATTCTTGCAGTAATTCAAAAATACATTTCAACATATCTTTACAAAATTACTACTCACAGTGGACTGGCATAGGTGTTGGATCCCAGATAACCACCTACACAAAACACATAACAGAGATACACATTGGAGTGCACGTTCGAAACAAATAGCACATCTTAATTCGATTATCTTACACGTGTTTCTAGCTTAATTCATGGCTAAGAATGTCTAAATGATGCTAAAGAATGCTTAAAAGGCCATAAGGATGCAAATATGCACTTATGAGTGTTTGTCAAAACTTGCTAAAAACATGGTCTTCACTCGAGCACACCTTTGGTCACTCGAGTGGTGTGGCCTAACTGCAAAAGTATTGGATGGTGTCAAAGTAGGCTTGATGTTCGCTCAAGCCAAGTGCAATACAAAGTCGTGTTCGCTCGAGCGCACACTTGGTCGCTCGAGCCAACTACAAAAGTTTGTAAAAATACTAGGAGCATACAAAGTTTGCTCGAGCCACAGATCCTTTACTCGAGTGAACTAGGCGCATTTTGGGTTTTCCAGAATTGAATTTGAAGTTCAAAAATGCATTATTCATGTTCAAAGCTTGCATGGCCAGACCCAAAAGCATAGAAGCTCTTTTAGAAACTCAAAAACACAACTCATTTGAAATCATAAGTTCAAAACCTTTGTCAATTCTCAAAATCAAACCCAAAACTAATAATTCCCACCATGGATGTGGTGAATGCAACTCTTTTATTTTCCAAACACTAATATATGAGATGAACAATGTAAAAACTGTGAAGAACCTCCAAAGATGGTCAATATAGCTTCATGCATGTATGAATGTTTAGAAATCAAACTCAAAATTGGTAAATTAATGCATGCATGTGCACAATTGGCTCATTTCTACTATATTCAAGTTGTTTATAATATTTTCTTTCCAATTATGTGCAAATAATCCTACAACGTAGTGAATTCAATTTCAACATGAATTATCTTCAAGAATTATGGGTGAATTCCATACCTAGAGCTTAAATCGAGATGTTGGTACCTTAATCTCCTCAGATCTCCTTCAAATTCTTTACAATAACTCTACTCTCTCTAGAAGTGTTGTTCTCTCACTCACTCTAAATTTCAACTCAAATGATGTCAAAATGAACTCTTAAACATGTTTAAGGCATTCATGTATGAGTAAATTAAGTTAAGCTAGTCAAATGAGATTAGGGTTAATTAATTAAACTTAATTCTAAGTAATCATAATCAAGTCTAATTAATTTATTCTAATTATTTTGATCCGAGTCGAATTTTTATTAAACTCACCATAAGATTCTAAATATTCCAACTAACCTATTGAACTAATCAATTTTAATTTCTGACTCCTTTTAGATTTTCAATTTCGAATTCTAATATATAAATTAAATATATAATCATATATATGTTCATTAAAATAGTATATAAAAATAATACTTACGTTGAAATCATTACAGTGATAGTAAAAATAAATAAAAATATAAAACAATAAGAAAAATGTTTGGGACCTCTTTTGAGAATGAATCTTATATTTTTAAAGTGATTCTAACCTTCCACGCATATGTAAAACTCATATCATGAGTGATTTAAATTTATGAGAGTCTTATAAATATTTTGTAAGAATGGAAATCTCAATTATCACTCAAACAATAATTGACGGTGATAATTGACGTAATCAAACCTAATTACGGAAAGAACTGGTTATGATAAAAATAACTGATAGGGAATATATTAAATGAAATTAATGGTTATTGATGTGATGGGTACCTGCACAATAGCAAATGGCTTAGAGCATCACCAACGGTTACTCAGATTTTTCACCAAATCTAAGTCAAAAAGTGGCCATTTCCTTAATCTGATACTTCGCGCTCCAACGGTTCAGTATCAAATCCTTTTCATCAAATTTGTGCCGGGCAACCGGTTGGTTGACCGACCGGCCGGTCAACCAGTAACGGCAAAATTTTTTATTTTATTTTATTTTATTTTTTTTGAACTTTTTGAACCTTTTGGTGGTCGACCGGTTAGGCAAAAAAAAATTTTGTTTTTTTTTTTGTGACCGATTTGAACCTTTTTTGGGAACTGTTTGAACTTTTGGTGGGCGACCGGTTGGTCAACCGGCCGGTCGACCGGTTCGTCTCCTGGCAACGGTCATGTACAGTGTTTTGGTGAAACGCGGAGTCTGTCATCAGTTTGGTGAAACTTTTGCTGAAATCTCATTTTGGTATGACTTTGGTGCAACCGTTGGAGCATGAAAAAGTGGATTTTTCATCAAAATTTAAATCTGATGCTGGGTTTGGTTCACCGTTGGAGATGGTCTTAGATGGGGTCAATTGGGTTGTACAGCTAATTGTGCTCCAGCGCGCAGATTGACAGATTCAAAAGCAATTCGAGCTAAATTTGCGGATCACTCGTTTGGCATGAAATTTTTTAAATTAAAAAGTTAAAGTATTCATAAAAAATAAAATAAAATATTATATTTAAATTATAATTATTTTATCTTATTTTTATAAAAAATTTAAAAATTTAAAAATTATTTTAAATAAGACTTTTTAATTCTAGACAAAAATAGACAAAAATTAAAAAATTAAAAAATGAATCCCCATTCCAAACAAAGCCGAAGGCCGTCATTTCGCTACGTGTGTTTGAGAATGATCGTGTGAGAAGTTGAATTTAATTATTTTTAAAACATATAATAAAATATAAATAATAAATTTATTTATTTAGAGATTATTTAATAAATATATTAATGTATAAATTAGTTAAAAGTTATTCTAATTTAGTCTCTAATAAAAATATTGCTAAAGATAAATAATTTTGTAAGTATTTAATATTTTTCATTTGCAACTATTTTTGACAAAAATTCAACTTAATAATTGAACTCACTAAATACCTTAATTGAATTCTTTATTTATTTAATTTTTAAAAAATCCACACAAATACACAATTATAAAAATTTATTATTTAATTTTAAAAAATTATATTAGGTGGCTGGTGGGGGTGAGTCACCCCATCACTTGTGCCTTTGCATGCAAAGCTAAGAGTAGAGTAATGATTAATCTTTGGCAAGGAAAATTCTAATGGGACATGTCTCATGCATGATAATTGCGAACTTGACCACCCAAACTCTCTATATAGAAGTGTTTAGTTTTCTTTCCTTTTGCTTGGCTAATTGGTAGAAAAATAAATAAATAAATAAAATACACGTTAGGCTATTAAAACATTAGTCACCAAAATCTCATTTTTAGTCGCCGAAATTCAATGGTGACTAAACATTTTAGTCGCCCAATTAGTCGGGGATACCTTGTATAGTATTGGCGACTAAAATTTTTTTGATCGCTAATTTATAACTTCTGGCTACTAAAAATTTCTTAGTCACCAAAAGTAAACTTTTGGTGACAAAAATTTTAGTCGTCGAAAGTTTCAACATAAAAATAAATTCAGCTATTGGAAACTAAAACTTTGAGTCGTTAATAAATTTTTGTCGCAAATAGTACTACATTTAGTGACTAAATATTTTAGTCACCGTTTTGTGTCACATTTAGTCACCAAATGTTTTAGTCGCCGTTGTTATTTATGACTAAACATTTTAGTCACCAAAAAATAAATATTTTAGTTGCATTATATTTTATGACAAAACATATTAGTCACTGAATGATGCCGTGTTTTTTTGTGACTAAAATATTTAGTCAGCAAAGAGTTTTTTCTTCATCTTGATTTGTTTTGGCTACTAGCTATTTGGTTGACAAAATTCTATTTGTTTTATGCTCTACTAAATATGTAGTCACAAAAAAACTTTTGCTTACTTTTTTGGCTACCAAATATTTAGTCGTCAAAAACTTTATTTACTATTTTTTTAATTAATTTCTTTGCAATCTATATTTATTCCATTATTGATGCAACTTGTACCCTATATATAAATAAAACAATGCATATGTCGATGATATTATTAACCATTCCACAACCTGCACACATTTCACTTTCAACCATTCAAAAAATTCATATTTAACGTCAAATTCCAAATGTAATAGAAATTTCATAAAAACCAAGTATAATCCAATCTAAAATAGTAATTCCATAAAAAAAACTGAGGATTATACATGTAACAATTCATGAACATACTCTATTACTTTGAAATTTCTACAATCAACAGCAAAAACATGTAAATCAACTCTTAATGTAAGGTCCCGGTGTCCCACATCGGGAATGGAGGGGGAGTTCATGGGCCATAAAAAGTAATAACCTAGACCCTTATATAGTATCGAAGCCTTTTCCCAAGTGGTGAAATCCCTAGCAGAACTCCCTAGTTAAGCATGCTTAGGCTTGAGTAGTTCTGAGATGGGTGACCCACTGGGAAGAACAAATATGTGCGGGCGTGGCCCAAAGCGGACAATGTTGTTGACATGTGAAGGGTTGGGCCGTTACAAATAGTATCAGAGCCGACTCTCCGGAGGACCGAGTGTGGGCCCCTAGTGTCTCTCCGTGCATGTGGGCAGGCGTGTGAGCTGGCAAGGTACTGTACAGGGACGTGTAGCCCTAAGGGGGGTAGATTGTAAGGTCCCGGTCTCCCACATCGGGAATGGAGGGGGAGTTCCTGGGATATAAAAAGTAAAAACCTAGACCCTTATATTATTCGAGGTCTTTCCTAGCAGAACTCCCCAGTTAAGCATGCTTAGGCTGGAGTAGTTCTGGGATGGGTGACTGTAGACACCCCATTTTTGACCGACCTTAAGACTCAGACGTCATCGATTGAGCGCTCGATGATTGTGCATGTTTGTGCTCGTTTTGAGTTTCCGGAGCCTTCGGCTGAGCGCCTTGCCTTGGGACCTCTTAACTTTCTCCTCTTGGCCTGGCTTTTGGACCATGCCTTGCCGCCTTTGTCTAGAGGGAAACAGAGGCCTGTAGGCCACTTTTTGTAGCCGTAGACTACCTTTCCCTCTGGTAGGACACTTTTTGTACTTGTAGACTAGTTTTCGGGGCTTCCGGCTACGTGCCTTGTCCCGCGGACTCTTGTCTTTCTTCCTTTTGGTTTGTTTTTCAACCAAACCTTGTTACCCTTTGCCTGGAGGGTGGAACAGGGGTGTAGACCAATTTTCTCCCCTATAGACTAGTTTTCTTCCCTGTAGACCACTTTTGGTGGTCGGTCGACCAGCCTAAGTGATCTACAGCCTGCCACCACCTTCTACTCTCTGTGTAGACCCTTTTTCTCCCCTGCCAGCCAGTTTTATTCCCTGTAGACCACTTTTAGTGGTCGGTCGACTAGGGGAGGTGGTCGGTCGACCACTTTAGCTGGTCTATGGCTTTTTTTTTCTTTGTAGATATTTTTGGTGCCAGCTATGCCAGCTGGTGGCCACTGAATGCATCCTCCATACACGCGTATGGAGGGATTCAAACACGTTTAAGCTTGTCAAGCAAGCTTGTGGTTGCATGGTTCTATAAAAGGGAGGCTCTCTCTCCCTTTTCCAGGTTCACAAAATTTCCAGAGCTGAGGTTTACTCTCCCTCTCTATATTTCTCCCTCTCTCTCTATATTTGCACTTGTTTGTGCTCAAAAGTGCCATTTCTTCACACTTTTGCACACAAACACCTAGTGAAACACCTTCACTATTGAGCTGAGGTTCTTGGAGGTAGCATTTGAGTGGTTTTAGCTTGGTCGTTGCCTCTGAAGTTGCTATTTTGAAGTCGTGCTTCAAGGGTGAGTCTTTAGCCTCTTTAAAGCTTTGTTTTCATTGCTTATTTGGCCCTATTTGCATGATGTTTTAGGCCTAACTTGCAACTAAAAAACTTTTGTTTTTAAGTACTTAAAGTGTTTGTCTCAGGCCTCTTTGGTGTTAGGGGTGGTCTACCCCCCTTTTGTGCCTTATTTTGCCTTGTTTTGAGCTATCCGTTTAGGCCTTTGAGGTCACCTTTGTTTGGTCTTTTCACCACTGAATTCCAGAGGAATTTCAGTGATGGAAAGTGTGTTTTGAGGCCTCAAATGGGTGGGGGTTGTCCCCCCTCCTCTTCTCTTGTGTGCTTGTGTTGATGGCTTACCAAGTTAGCATGTTTTTCTACATTCTTGGGCCCCTATCTTAGCATGTTTCAGGCCTTGTTTTGCCATGATATAGCTCTATTTTGGGTCGGTTTGATTGCCTTTTGCATGCTTCATACCCTTGTAGTGCAATCCTCCCTATAGCCTTAATATGCATTATGCTTTGGACCATCATTTTAGCATGTTTTTGGCTCCACTCCAGTAAGCTTTTACTCATGTTTTGCCATGCTTAAGCTCTATTTTGGGTGGTCTTGATCATTTGGACCTTGCTTTGTATAGCCATAGTTCAATCTTGCTCACTAGTTTTGAGTTTCAAAGTATCTAGCATGCTTTACTTGAGTTGTTTGCATGCTTTGGCCTCATTTTTAACATGATTTCAGTGTGTGTAGTATAGTCATACTCCCTCATGTTTCACACATTCAATGCTTTTGGAGGGTTATGCTTTATGCCTCAATCATGAGCCAATTGGCATGCATACTTGCCTAAGCTTTTTGGGCTACCATCTCAGTGTGTTTTTGGTGTTATTTTACCATGTTACAACTCTAATTTTTGTTGGTAAAGTCACCTCATTCTTGGTTTTGGAAGGTGTAGTGTAACCATGCTCATTGGACTTGCATGCGTCATGCTTTATGCCTCCCATTCTAGCATATGTTGGCTATGTTCAAGCATGTTTCTAGCATTGTTTTGACCTACCTTGGGACTGTTTTGAGTCATCTTGGCCCTTTCAGGCTTGCTTGATATGGCTATGGTGCAAGTACCTTTGCTAGCCTCAAGCTTTGAGCCTCCTAGCATGCCTCATTTGTGATGTGTGCATGATTTGGCATCATTTGGAATGTAATTTCAGAGCTTATGTCTTTGCTATGCTCCCATACTTATCACTCTTTCATTGCTATTGAGGGTTATGCTTCATGCGTTGTTTGTGAACCAATATGTATGCATGCTTGTATATGCTTTTGGACTTCATTTTCAGCATGTTTTGGCCATTGTCTTGGCATGCATGAGGCTTGTTTGAGGTTGGTTTGGTCCATTGAGTATTGCATTACATAGCCCTTGTGTTGTGCCCTTCACTAGTTTCAATGCTTAAGGACTCTAACTTGCCATGCTCATGTTGTTTGCATATTGTTGCATTGCATTGTGTTTGCATGTTATTGCATTGCATGGTGTTTGGAATGTTGTTGCATTGCATTGTGTTTGGATCGGATGTTGATCCAAACACGAGAAACGAGGGGCGTTTCATACTTGAAGTGATGAAACGCGCCTCATTTCTCGGTCGCCAACCCTCTTGATCATGCATGATAGAGGCGGAGGCTCTTATGTGTTATTTGTGCATTCATTGACATTGAATTGTGCAAACTTGGCTTCTTGGCCATTGTGCATTGCGATGCTCGGTTGGTGGCCCGAGAGTCGAGTGCCGCACCCCCTTGAGCTTGAGAAATGATAAGAAGGGTGTTTGTGCACACATATCTTGCAAATACACTGCTATGCCCTTTCTTGTTCTCTGCTGCAACAAAACTGGAGTCTGGCAGAATTTCTGGTCAGTAGACCAGAAAAAGTAGTTGACCGACCACTTTTTCTGGTCGACAACATGTTTTTCTGGTCTACAAGTCGTCTACAGCCACCTTTTCTGGTCGGCAACCCACCAGGAGGTCCCTGTGTTGGAGAAAAAGCATCCTGGAGATTGGCACAATTTTCAAAGATCAAATCAAATGCAAAAAGAGGCAATTCTGGGCATCGTAATGGATTTCCGAGCGAGACGATCGAGCATGCATCCTTCATTATTCAAGGCAGAGCTGTGGCAGCCTAGTTCACATACCTCACATGCTTAGTTAGTTACCATGACTAGTTAATTTGTTAATTAATTAAAGTATTGTAATAATTAGTTGTAACTAGTTATTCAATTTGTGTTGTGTAATAATTAGTCTAATTAGATTATTAAATTAGTTAACTAGCTTAGCTTAGCGTAGCTAGCTTGTATTATTTATTCGGACCATCCGTCGAGAGGGCAAATGTTGTAATAAGTGTGCGCGTGTGTGATGCATGTCTTCCAACCCCATTTCTTTCTTCCTTTTACTTATTAGCTTTCGATGGTTAGTTTAGGGCATATTTCAATTAGCATACTTATGCTTTGCATGCGTGTATCATTCATTCGTATTGCATGCACCGGGCTCGGCGCATCATTTAAACTGCATTGTATTTCAATACACTTTACTTGAATACGTGTTTAACAGCATGTTATCAAGTGTTGTATTCATATGTCATTCTAGATAGCCGAGCCTATTTTAGCTACATTTTTGCATGTGTTGCATTAGGCATTGTTGACATATCTAGGATCATGCATTGATTACTAACTAGCTTCTGTTTTGGCTCGGAGTACACTGTGAGTGTTTGTACTTTAGCATCCTTGCATGAGTGTGAGTGTTGCCATGATAGCATGCTTGCCATGAGGCTATCTGCTTAAGTGATTAACTACTTGAATGCCTGTGGATGAAGGCTTCATTACTTGAATTGGAACAATTCATCAAAATATGAGTTTTAAGCCCACTTGGAGTGGCAAATCATCATGTTTTAAGCCCACCTTGTTTGGTGGCAAATCCGCGCTTTAGCCTACTTGCGAGTAGCAACTTCAAACCATTTTAAAAAACAAACATGAGATGCTTCGTTCCAATTTGAGTGATTGAGTCTATACTTGTATGCTGTGCACATCACATAGTAACTTAGCCAATAAACCGGAATAAGAACGCTTGTATTTTCAAAAACAATATATCATGATAGTAGAGGCCGATCCTTTGATCGGGCGAGTGGCGGTGCTCATTTCAGGACTTTCCCCTCTCGTGCCCAAGTTCCCGAGCCGAGGCAACATTGGTGATGATGGACACGTGGCCTTAGGCACGAGTCAGAGTTTCCTAAATTTCCCAAAAACAAAATATTTAGGTGGCGACTCTGAAATCTGGCAAAGCAGTCTATGTTTGGCGCTTTTTGACTAAAATCGATTTTCCAAAATGATTTGCCGGATTTGGACTCTTTGGTGATTTATTAGTCTTACATTGCATTTTGTGAGATTAGATTCAGAACCGTGACAGGAGTCCGAACTGTAGTAGCTAAGAACACAATTTGCGGCCTCGTGCGTGGAGCGGAGTTTGGGGCGGTCTACAGTTTCTGTCGACTCCGCTGGGGATTTAGAGAGCTTGACTCGAACTCATGATATGTTGTTTTGTTTACACTTATGTGTTTCTTTGCATTGCATTTGCATTGGTGCGCCTAGGACACCGTGTTTGTCATCTGCTATTCCTGAGCGTATTGCCGGAGGCTTGCTTGGAAAAGCGTGCCATAAGGCTGACCGGTTACGGGCTCTGCCACGATGGGAGCACAAACCTCGATTTTTACCGAGGCACCCTTTTCGACCATTTGACCTAGTTGCATATTGGAAGCCATAGTGACCATTCCAAACTAGGACAGGTTGCATACCCGAATATAGGTTGTTTGAAACCGCTACGTGCGTAGTGAAACCCTAGCTCCTAACAAAATAAGACAGGGAAACCCTACCCCACCATAGGGGTGTTTTGGCTCTTACTTGCTTGATATGTGCTGTTAGGGTGTGTCTCTACAGGGATGTATGTATCAGTTGCAAGTTTGAGTATCGGCCTAAGGATATCAGTTTACAGGCAGAATTTTGGGTAGAATTCAGTAGAGAGTTCAGTCATTCAGCTATGCTCGTATTTGTTCTGGTGAAATCAGGCTGAGATGCTGTCTGTTTTCTCTTTTTCTAGGTAGTCTTGGAATCATAGCTTCAGAAGGCTCCGATATCCCATGGGTACACCGGACTTGTGTTGATAGACTTTGTTAGGTTAGAGATTCAATTCAAGGGCAACCAGTGTTTCCTTCACCAATGGTAAGGCAAGAAAAGGCCAGTCAGGCACACATCACCAGTTCAACAGTCCCCAGATCAACGGTCATTATCCACCTCACCTGTGCGCAGTTGGGCTGAGATATCTGCTTCTACCTCAGAGAGAGAACCTACATTTGTTCGAACAGATCAGCACCTTATGGCCGGTATGGAGGACATGATGTGTTAGCTCCAAGAAACCATGCAGGCCATGCAACGAGATGCTGCCCGCCAGGCAGAGGTTACTACATATCAGGCAGAAGTGGTAGCTCAACAGGCAAAGTTGATTGCCAGGCTTCAGCAGCAGCATCCACCACAACAAGCTGGAGCATTTGCTTCACATCCGCCCCCACCCCCACCTAGGGTTTTGACACTCGGGGAGACTACAAACATCCAGGAAAATACGGACGTCCCAACAGGGCCAGTTCCACCCCCAATCCTACCTCAGCTGTCCAAAACACCGGCTAATCCAGTGGACACACCATCTGACTTTGAGGTGGATCCAACAGCGCTGAAAGTGAGTAAGCTAGAAAAGCTGTTTAAAAGAGCTCAGGGCATTAATTCCATTCTGGACATAGAGGATGGTTATACCGACTCGGTGGTGACTTTGCCGGATTAGTTCAAGATGCCGCATATAGACCGTTTTAACGGTTCCGGGGATCCCATGGTACATCTGCAGTTATTCTCGGATATCCCAAGGCTAACGGGCCTCTCCAGATTGCAAAAGCTTTCCCTCTTTGGTCGGACCCTGTCGGGTGTCACGGCTATCTGGTATGCGAAGTTGGAAGATTCTGTCAAGAAGAGTTGGGAGGAGATGGTTGAGGCCTTCGTTGCCCAGTATTCATATAACACGCAAATCGAGGTCATAACTCGTGATCTCGAGACAACCAGGCAAGAGCCGAAAAAGGGCTTCTCTGACTTTGTAACCCGTTGGAGGGCCAAAGCTTCTATGATGACCACTAGGCCGGTCGAGAAAGATCAGATAAGGATGGTTGTGCGCAACCTCTAACCCAGGCTGATGCAAAAAATGATAGTCTTAGCCCTTCCCACCTTTGCCGACTTGCACGAGATTGGGGTACAGATTGAGGACGCTATGAAGCAGGGCCTTATTGACCAAGAAAAGGAGCAGCCCAGGAGGGCGTTTACCCGCAGTTCGAATGCGACCACCAGTGGTGATGCAGCTTCTAGAACTTCAGACGTGGGCATGGTCACCACCGCCACACCAAAAATAGCCACCCCATTCACCGGTGCATCCGAAACCATCTTACAAACGGCCAAATATCCACCCCCAGGCAAGAGGGTTTTCACTCCACTTTATATGCCTTTGTCTAAAGCCCTACGGGTCCTACTCAGGAAAGGACATCTGAAACCGTTAGAACAGTGGCCTCTACCCGATCCTCTCTCTCCAAAGCATGACCCGGCTACATATTGTGCCTTCCATCAGCAGCAGGGTCATGATACCGACTCTTGCTTCAGACTACGTCATGAGATTCAAAATCTCATTGACAACCAGGTAATAGCACCTCCAGAAAAACCAACTGTCAATCAAAACCCTCCACATAGGCAGGTAAACTTCATCCAAACAACGGCCAACCCGTTTGACCCTAGTATATACATCACCCTAGCCCATTTACCAAGCCTGAGGTGTTCATTCCGGTCAGCATGGACTTATGCATGATGGGTGCACCTGAACCCCAATCATCTCAAACCCATGAACCCACTACTTCTGAGCTGATGAGAATGATCGAAGATCTTCAGAGAACTGTGGCAGATCTGGCCTTTGGAATATTGGCTCCGTCATCGACCATATCGCATACCAGAAATTTCACGCCAAAAGGCTCTCCAATCTTGGGACGGGATGCATTGGAAGAAGGCGAATCCCTTGGCAAGGTGGAGGCAAGTGGTAAGAACAAGGTAGGGGCGGGCATTGGTCCCCATGAACATCTTCTGCGAGCTGTTGAGGCTTTGAAGGTCAAAGGACTGAACAAACAGCAAGTGCTTGCAGTTGTTGCAAAAACTGTGGAGGACACTTTTGTCGCTTAAGTTAGGGGCACTTTGAATCAATGGGCGAGCCGGGAAAAGGGCTGTCGTACCAAAAACACCCCTTTCAGTTCCAATCCTACACTCGGAAGAGATCGGCAAACCCAGTCAACACCTGCCAACCCTTTCACCGGTACATCCAACACAACCAGCTCACAACCTGCCAAATACCCACCTCGGGGCCAAAGGGTGTTCACCTCACTGTATATGTCTCTGTCAGCAGCCCTGAAGGTCTTGATCGGAAAGGGGCATCTGAAGCCCCTGGAGCCGCGGCCATTATTACATAAACTTCCTCTCTCCCATGATTTGGCCAAGTACTGTGCTTTCCATCAACAAATCAGCCATGGCACTGACGCATGTTTTCGTCTTCATCATGAAATACAAGATCTGATTGACGACGGGGTCATCATCGCACAAAGCTCTGCAAAGTCTATCGGCACTGGATCGGTGAACATGGGGGACAATGTGATGTGATCGGGGGATGAACCACCTGCGGATGGTGTTCAGTTTACTCCAGATGTGATGGATGGCATGCACTGTTTTGAGCAATGTACAAACACTGGTTATTGTGCTTTCTGACTTGGGTATTGAAACCTTTTCCATCACTTGTTTTTGCATAACTATGATGAATTCAAGCCAAGTCTTTGATGTCTTCTTCCATTTCTTCTCTTTGAGTTCTCTCTCCCCCTCTCTCTCTCTCACGTATCATCCTCTCCCCTCCCCTAGATATTTTTGGGCTCTAAGAGATGAGTTCAACTCCTCCTTTCACATACATATACATTTAAATATACACACACATAAGTTTAACACAATAGGGAGAGCCAAACGCGGCCTTACGAATTGCACAAAATCAAATTTTAATTAAACTTCCCAGGTGACTCTAAAAATTGTGTTGATCATAAATATGTCATATGTTCTGGTTTCTGAAGCCTCTAAGGCCTTCAATTTGCAGTACCGAGTTAACTACCCAAACGCGCATTAACGAATCAGAGAAATTAGATTTCCAATTAATTCTCCTAAATAGTTCTAAAAATTCCCATTAGCATACCCAAGTACTCAATTTTGATTTCTGAACCCGTAAAGGTTGGTAATTTCAATTCTAAAGCCGTAACTCAACAGATAATGCTTCAATTCAAACATATATCATTAAATTAAAATGCATTAACCCATAAGAGCATAAAAGTAATTTCAGATACGGATTTTGGGGTCGTTACATTCTCCCTACCTTAAGAAGTTTGGTCCTCCAAACTTGATTCACCCTGTCATAAGTTGAGTTCCGTCTTGGGTATACAACATTTCTCAATTATTTAGCCATTCACAATCCTATACAGTCAATTTCAATGGAGTTTGCTCCCAGAATCACAAGTAATTCACTTAAGGGTGTTCAGACATGAATTCACTTCAAGTATTCGATTGTATGCGACTCATAAGCTATCAAACATAATTCAAACTCTTTAGGTTCACAAACAACCCCAATTATCATAATTCCTCAACGGTTAAGGAAACATTCACTACTCGATCGGGTTTCAAATGGCACAAACATACTACAACAATTAAACCCAGAATAAACAAATAAGTTCTAAATCAACGACCTTATGACTCTTGCTCACTAATAAGTTAAATATTCAGAACAATGGTTTGGTAATTTAAAGTATCTCCAAGCGATTTACTTTCATAGCAGATGGGATAAATGAGGTCTAAGTTTTTGAATAACCAAATGTAGATTCAAATCCTCAGCTTCAATGAAGGCTCAAATAATCAGAACTAAACTTATCAATCCGAATCAGATTTCTAGCAGACTTCAAATAGTAACCCAAATTCCAAAATAAATTGTTAGCAAAATCAAATACAGATCAAACTTAATTGTCACAATTCCCGAACTACAGTAAGCTAATAATCATTTAAAATCCATATTTTCTTGGAAGATCTTAAAGTCAACATCATAGCATCAAGCACAAAACACATTCACCATAAAGCTATTATATTCTTGTTCCAGTAACTTCAAAGTAGGCTGAGCATCGTGCCTAATCCGATCTTTTTTTTGTTCCATATTTAGTAAAAAATTCTTATCATGGACAAAAACATTTTCCAAAAATATGTAATATATAAAATTCATCAAACCTTTCATAATTACACACAATACGTTGTTCAAAGGCATTATTCAAAAACTTATCAGACCTTTCAAAGATTATCAGATGATGGGATAATTCCCAATAGCATTAAACATATTTAAACTTTGACAGAACAACCTCTGGTCCAACTTATAACAGATAAGACAGAATGACTTCAAGTTCAACATAGAGCATTCATTAAGCATGCCACAATAAATTATCAAATGGAAAACTCATTCATGCATAGCAAAATATCCTTTTCAGAAAACTTGTCATATCCTGAACAATCGGTGTTTCGTAGCATGTCTAGTCATTTTGGGGAAATTATTCGGAAAACTCATCATATCATAAACATGTCGAAAGTTCATAGCATATTTTATCATTTCAGAAAATACTTATCATATAGAACATTTCGTAACCAAAATATAGATTTCATTAAACATCATATAGCATAGCCATTTTGAAAATCATTTACGAAAGTATCTTTACAAAGACATTACTCACTTAGGTCTATGGTCAACTCACGCAAGATCACACATTATTCATCTATGTCGGAAGTACCGAATGTAATTGATGGTATGACATCTCTAAATAACATAGATCACATAAGTTTCATTCCAATGAACACTCATTTTCATATCACAATAAAGGAATAAGCCTTGAATTATTTTTATAGCGATCCCGGGTTTACCCTTGTTGTACAGTGATCCGGACTTGTGTCTGTGGATGTTAGTAGTTGATTATTATCTTGTTTACATCCTTTCCTGCTTTGTGTTTGAGTTATAGGATGTGTTGGGCAGGTTTGTTACAGGTTGGTTGAGCTTAAGAACCAAAACTAGTTGCCCAGATTTTGGCATGTCCGCTCGAGCGGGGACCTTGTTGTTGCTTGTCCGCTCGAGCGGGGGTTTTGGCGCTCGAGCGGAGAATACACCCATCCAGTATTTCCTGTGTAGTGTTGGGCGCTCGAGCGGGGGATTGCCCGCTCGAGCGGGAGGTTGTGAGTGACGCTCGAGCGGGGAGTTGGGCGCTCGAGCGGGGACCTGCCTGCAGAAACTTCTGGGAGTGTGCATCCGCCGCTCGAGCGGGAGTTTGGCCGCTCGAGCGGGAGTCTGTGAGTGACGCTCGAGCGGGGGTTTCCACGCTCGAGCGGGGCGACTGGGTTTAAGTTCCGAGTTTTAGCTTTTTAAATCACTTTTTCTTGTTCTTTCTCTCTCTTACTTTCCCAAACACAAATTTGAGAACCTCTCTCTCTAAAATCTTAACTTCTCTCTTAGATTTGATCTAGTAGGAGTTGTTTACTCACTTTTGGCCTTTACAAAAGTTGTGTTGATCGTCGAGGGCTACATTTTAATCTGAAAATTTCGGGATTTGGAGCATTTTGATTTTGGTCTTCATCTCCGTTGGAGCTCATCTTTTGAGGTAGGGATATCCTACTCCTCTTTATGGATTTTGTCTTTGAATTTTAGCATTTTGATATGTTGGGTGTTGTTGGGTAATTTTGAGAAAGTTTGGGTCTTTTGTGTAATTTTACAAAAGTTGGGGTTTTGTTATTAATAAACCTAAATGCAAGCTTGGCATAGAAAGATGAGTTAGATGATGGATTATGTATGAAAATGGAACCTTAGGGTTGTTTTGTTAATTATGGGAATTTGCCCTAATTTTTTTAATTAATTAATGCATATAATTAATTAAAGAAAATGAGGAATTGAATTGAAAATGTCGAGATTGGAAGTGTATGGGATTAAAGGGTGTAGTTGATTTATTTATCGCTCACCAAATTGAAATGTTGATTTAATATCCATTGTGCATTTATTTTCTGTTTAGAAATAACTGCTTTGGGCTATCGGTGGAGGATAGTCGTGATTGTTGTAGACAATGCATGATGATTAGGCAAACGAAAACTAATCAATGGAATGTGTCATGGGACTTGACGGTTGATAGAATACATTAACTTTATGTATTGATTGAATGTATATAGAACCTATGTGTTTATATGCATTATGTGTAGAGGAGGAGATGGGGGATGTACTCCGCGGTTTAGGGGAAGATGGGGGATGTACCTCTAAACCGGATAGTGTTGGGAGGAGATGGGGGATGAACTCCGTAGATACAGCTCATATGCTTGTCTAGAGAAGTGAAGATACAACTCATATGCTTATCTTTGAGAAGTATAGATATAGCTCATATGCTTGTCTAGAGAAGAGTAGATATAGCTCTTACGCTTATCTTCGGTTGTGTGATATAGTTCTTATACTTATCTGCTGAGGTGTTGATATAGCTCATATGCTTATCGGTTAATGTGATAACATAGCTAGTATGCTTATTTATCGAAAATGGAAAATGAGAAGTAACATAGACTTGTAAGTCATGTGATTGAAATGTGATATATGTGGATGTATCAGTGTTGACCATCTATCAACTGCTAATCTTTTAGTCATTGTTCATAGTTGGTTTAGTATATTTCTACTGGGCTGTGGCTTACCCTATATGGGAACATCATTTTCAGGTACAGGTAGCATGCCACCTCCAAGGACATAGCTTGGGAGGCTAGAGGCGGGCAGACTTTTTGTGTCTATGTTCTTTTGATGTATTACATGTATATTCAAGCCAAGGGCTTAATGTGTATTTGAGTTAGCACTCTTTTTTTTGTAACCAAGTGTTAACTACAAAAGCTGTAAGCCCTTCGGGCATTTGCTTTTGTTGTTAACATGTAATACTTTTTGTAATGAAACTATGATGAATAGATGAATGTTGGTCTTTTGTATATCAATGCATGCTTATATTGATGGATCTAATGTCG